>ML111841.1:0-51226 GCA_003697995.1 Taxidea taxus jeffersonii
ATTATGCCTGATTTCTGAAGATTAGAATGAGGGTATCTTTGGGGTGGCATTATTCTGTAGCAGTTGGGGTCATTACCATATAAGTGTTACATGAATTTTGATTTTTAGAAAAGGTATTGTCCTTTTTTTGCAAAAACCAGATCTAACGATTTCTTTTAACAAGATCTTACTAGTACTACTTCTGCTAACCTTAAGATCCTTATTTCCATAAACAAATTTCTTGAATAGAAGAGTTGGTGAGAAAAATCTCTCGAGTATTTTCAATTTTCATAAATGAAAAAATAATGAATGTACAATTTACAATTTGTAAGTTGTAGGAAATAAAACAAATGTACTTAGAACAAAACAAGAAATTTGCAATGATTACAAAACAATCAGTGTTGCGGTGATTACAGAAACATTAGTTTTGAACTGGTGCATTGAGAAAGTGTTTTAGGTATAGAACTAGTTTTATTCAATGTAAAAATCTTTAAAGAGTAACATATAAGAAACCCATCTAAATAAAAATTATGAAAAGGAAACCTTTAGCTGACATAAGGAGATGATGTAGTTATGAAAAATTATAGGCTAGGTTATCAGAGTTCTGTTCAATCCCATCTCTGCTCATGCACTTACGAACAGATGGTCCTTAACCTTGATTTCCACTCTGAAATTTGCAGGGTGACATTGCTTTTAAATGTTCTTAATTAGAGTGGCAAGCTGGTAAATTTTAAGAGACTGACCATCCCTTAGTTTATGCAAATTTAGAAACATAAAAATGTGTAACAGAAATCTCAGAAAGTAATAAAAGAAAAAATATATATGTATTGATAGCAGCCACTTATTGAGAATCTACTTGGCTTAGACAGTGTGCTACATAATGTAGTTTCTAATTCTTTTTTTAAGATTTTATTTATTTATTTGACAGAGAGAGAGATCACCAGTAGGCAGAGAGGCAGGCAGAGAGAGAGGGAGAAGCAGGCTCCCCTCGGAGCAGAGAGCCCAATGCGGGGCTCCATCCCAGGACCCTGGGATCATGACCTGAGCCGAAGGCAGAGGCTTTAACCCACTGAGCCACCCAGGCACTCCTGTAGTTTCTAATTCTTAAAAGCAAAAACAAAAAACAGAAACCAAACCTGGATTTCCATTTCCAAGCCAACATTTAAGTTGCCTAGGACGTCACCATGTGTTCTAACGACAAGCAAAAAACTGAACAAACTGAAAAAAGCACCTCTTCTTACATCTGTAGTAGAGAAGTCACAGAGCAAATCCCTGCACCCCAAATCAGAGACCAACAAGCAATTATGGAGAATCACAACTTAACGGAGTTTCTCTGTGAGCTAAAACTTTTGCAGGAACTGGGGCTGGGGCAGAAGAATCAAACTGAAAAGTCCACAACTCCTTTTCATTGTCAAGGAGTATTCCATTATGTGGATGTCCCACAGTGTGTTTATTCACGCAGCAGTTACAGGACATTTAGATCTTCTCTGTTTGTTTGTTTGTTTAAGATTTTATTTATTTATTTGACAGATCACAAGGAGGCAGAGAGGCAGGCAGCAGGCTGCAGGGGGGCGGGGGGCAGGGGGGGTGGTGGTCGGGGAGAGAAGCAGGCTCCCTGCTGAGCAGAGAGCCTGATGCAGGGCTCGATTCCAGGACTCTGGGATCATGACCTGAGCTGAAGGCAGAGGCTTTAACCCACTGAGCCACCCAGGCGCCCTCTTCTCCGGTTTTTAAATGATTGTGAATATGAAGCCACTACACATATATACACGTTTGTATATATGTGTATATATAAGTTTTCATTTGACATGGTTAAATACCTAGGAGAGAGATTATAGTGTCATATCCTAAGTGCAGGATTACCTTTACAAGAACATTTCAAACTGTTTACAAAGTGGCAGAACCATTTTGCATTTCCATCTGTCTATGGCCATTTCCACTTGCTCCAGATCCCTGCTAGAACTTGTTTTGTTTTTGATTCTAATGTGTAAGGAATGATTTCAATTTGCATTCCCTAATGACTAATGGTACTGAGTTTCTTTTCATGTGCTTATTTCCATTTGCATATCTTCTTTGATGAAGTGTGTGTTTAATGTTTTACACATTTTATTGGTGGCTTTTTCTCTAATTATTAAATCTTGAGAGTCCTTTATGCATTTTGAATGTAAGTTCTTTGTCAGGTATTTGTTTCATAAATGTTTTCTTCGAGTCTGTAGCTTGTCTTTTGATTCCTTAACAGTGTGTTTTAAAGAGTAGATTTTTTAAATTCTGATGAGCTTGAATTTATCCATTTTTTTGAATGGACTGTACTTTGAATGTCATACCTAAAAAAATATCATTGATTTACTCAAGGTCACAAAGATTTCCTTCTATGGGTTCCTGGGTGGCTCAGTGGGTTAAAGCCTCTGCCTTCCACTCAGGTCATGATCCCATGGTCTCCTGGGATGGAGCCCCGCATTGGGCTCTCTGCTCCGAGGGGAGCCTGCTTCTCCCTCTCTCTCTGCCTGCCTCTCTGCCTACTGGTGATCTCTCTCTCTGTGTCAAATAAATAAATTTAAAAATCTTAAAAAAAATGTTCATCCCTTTAAAAAAAAAAAAAGATTTTCTTCTATGTTTTCTTCAAAAAGCTTATACTTTACTTACAATCCATTTTGACTAAATTTTGATCTGTGTTTTGTGGTAAGACCAAGGTGGTTGTTTTTTCTTTTTCTTTTAATGGAAATCCAAATGTCCCAGCACCATTTGTTAAAAAGAGTATCTCCCCTTCTTTTGATTGCATTGGAATTTGTGCCAAAAATCATTGATTTTATTATATAGGCTGGCTACTCCTAGGCTCTCTATTTTGTTCCATCCATCTATGGTTCTGTCCTTTTATAAATACCACACCATCATAATTCTTGCAGTAATCTACATGATTCTTCAGAGTAAGCTGTATTGGTTCTATTAGTGAGTTGCCCAACAGTGTTCTTCATAAAAATAGCTTTGACTGTTTTAGGGTATATGGTTTTCCGTAAAAACTTAGAATTCATTTATCAATGTCTACAAATATTCTTTCTGAGATTTTTATTGGGAACGAAATTTCCAGTTTTCTCTTTGGGGAGAATTAATACATTAATAATATTGAATCTTTGAAACATGAATATAGTGTATCTTACCACTTACTTATGTCTTTGGTTGACTTCCTTGGTGATTCAAAGTTTTCAAGGTACAGAACTTGCATGTGTCCAGTTAGTTTCATACCAAGGTAAATAAAAGGGGCACCTGGGTGGCTTAGTTGGTTAAGCCCCCAACACTTGGTTTCAGCTCAGGTCATAATCTTAGTGTTCTCAGATGAAGCCCTGCATCAGGCTCCACACTCAGAGAGTCTGCTTAAGATTCTTTCCCTCTCTCTGCCCCTTCCACTCATGCTGCCTCTCTAAAGAAAGAAAGAAAGAAAGAAAGAAAGAAAGAAAGAAAGGAAGAAAGAAAAAAATGAAATGAAATCCTTAAAAAAATAAACTAAGTAATGTATTTTGGTGCTATTAAAAATAACACATTTAATTTAAATTTCTGATAATTTATTGTTTGTGTAAAGTAGTACAATTTTTATGCTGACCTGCAAACTTGCTAGAATCACATTAGTTTTAGTAGCTTTATTTAAATGTTTTTAAGATTTCCTATGTAAAGAATCATGCCATCTGCAAATAGAAATCCTTTCATTTCTTCCTTTCTAATGTGTATGTTGTATGTTTCTTTTTTGTTGTTTTTATTGTTCTGGCGGGGACCTCCAGTACAATGTCCAGTAGGAGTGGTGAAAGGGAAAAGGACATCCTTTGTTAAGGTGTTGAATATATTGTTAGCTTTAAGATTTTTATACCCTTCATCCAATAAAGAAGCTTCCTTCCATTGCCAGTTTACTAAGCGTTTTTATAATAAATAGAATCTGAATTTTGCAAATGTTTTTTCTGTAGCTTACGTGACCATATGATTTTTCTTATTTGCCCTGGCATAATATGGTCAAATACACTGATTGATTTTTCAAATGTTAAACACTGATCTCAAAATATTTATCCTGAGATAAACAGCATTAGTTATGATGTACTATCCTTTCTATAAATACTGCTTGATTTCACTTGCTCATACATATGATTACATCATATATTGAAGATTTATATTGTTCTTTATTCAGGAGAGATATTAGCCTCTAGTTTTTCTTGAGTATCAGAGCAATACCAGACTAATTAAGTTACGAAGTGTTTCCTCAGTTTCTTTCTTTCTTTTTTTTTTTTTATTTGAGAGAAAGAGAGAGGAAGAAAAAGAGAGTGTCTGAGCAGGGAGAGGGGCAGAGGAGAGAAAGAGAATCACAAGCAGACTCCCTGCTCAGCACAGAGCCCCCTTGGAGCTGGATCTCATGACCTTAAGATCACGATCATGACCTGAGCTGAAACCAAGAGTCACCCAGGCACCCCATGTTCCCTCCATTTCTATTATCAGGAATAATTAGTCTAGAAATGGTATTATTTCTTACCTAAATGTGAAATGGAATTGGCTATTATGCAAGTAAAGTAATTTGGACCTTAAGTTTTCTTTAGGCAAACTTTATTTATAGCTTTATTGATATTTAATTTACATAATATTAAATACATTCATTTTACATTCATACTGTGATTTTTTTTAGTATAGTTACAGAGTAGTACAACCATTACCATAACCCAATTTTAAATCATTTTTGTTACCTCCAAAATGTACCTATTACCTATCTATAATCATTTCCCTTTATTATATGCCTCCCTAGACAACCAATAATTTATTTTCTCTATATATAAATTTGCCTTTTCTGGATATTTAATAGAAAGGAATCAGATAACTGATCTTAGCAGGTGACTCCTTTCACTTAGTATAATGTTTTTGAGGTTCACCCATATTGTAGTATATGTCAGTATAGCCTATTGCTTTTATTTCCGAATATATTCCATTGCATATGACTTTACCACATTTTGTTTGTTGATTAATTGATTAATAGATATATGGATCATTTTTCAATTCAAAACTATTAAGAATAATGCTTCTATGAACGTCCTTGTACAAATCTTTGTGGGTACTTAGGTTTTTGTTTCTCTTGAGTAGATATCTAGGAGTGGAATAGCTGAGTCATGTGGCAAATTTGTGTTTTTTTAAAACACTACTAAGTTGTTTTTCAAAGTGGTTGAAAAATTTTACATATCTAGTCTCTCCACAAATTTGCCAGTACTTTTTACTGTCTTTCCTTAGGGACAGTAATTCTAGTGGGTGTGAAGTGGTATCTCCTGTGTCTTTAACTTGCATTTTCTGACTAATATTCAGCATCTTTTTATGGACTTGTAAGACATTCTTTGTTTCTTTGTGTGTGTGTATGAAATGTCTATTTATATATGTCATCCATGTTTAAATTGGGTCATTTATCTTCTAATTGACTTGTTAGAATTCTACAGGAAAAGTTTTTAAACATAAACTAATGTCTTTAATAAATATAAGGACATGTAATTTATCTATTTCTCCTTGAGTGAACTTTGGTAATTTGTGTCTTTTAAGAAATATGGCCATTTCATCTACATTATCAAAATTATAGGCACAAGGTGATTTATAATATATATTTATTAATTTTTTATATCTTTTGAATATGTTGTGATGTCACTTTACTCATTACAGTAGCCCCCCCTTATGTTCCAAGACCCCCAGTGGATGCCTGAAATTGCAGGTAGTACTGAATACTAGATATATTGGTTTTTTTTCCTATACCTACATATCTCTAATAAAATTTAATGTATACTTTAGGCACAGTAAGTAATTAACATCAACCAATAATAAAATAGAAAAATTATAATAATATACTTTGATAAAAGTTATATAGATGTGCTCTCTCTCAAAATATCTTACTGTATTGCACTCACCTATCTTCTTGTGATGATGGAGATGATAGAATGCCTTTGTGATGAGATCAAGTGAAATGAATAACAATGGCCACTGTCACTTGAGTTAGGCCACTGTTGACCTTCTAAGAATATGACAGAAGAAGGGTCATCTGCTTTCAGACCACAGTTGATCAGGTTTCAGTTGAAACCACAGCCAAAACTGCAGAGAAGGGAGGACTACTATCCTGATACTGGTCATTTATGTTTTCTCACTTTTTTCTTGGCTAGATGTTTATCAGTTTTATTATCTTCTCAAACAATAGAATTTGGTTTCATTAATATCCTCTGTTGTTCTCTTTCCAATTTACTGATTTCTGCTTTGATCTTTGTTTTCCCCTACTGCTACTTGGGATTTAATTTGCTCTCCTTTTTCTGTTTTTTGAGGTGAGAACTGAGTCATTAATTTTAGGTTTTTACACTTTTTTTTAAAAGTAAGCTCCATGTCCACAGCGGAGCCCAACATAGGGCTTGAACTCATGACCCTGAGATAATGACCTGAACCACAAGCTGGAGGCTTAAATGACTGAGCCACCTAGGCGTCCCTCCACATTTTTGACATGGATGCTTATTGCTATCAGTTTACACTTAAATACAACATTGGTATTATCCAAACAACTCATATATATTTTGTTTAAATTTTCATTTATTTCAAAAATACTTTTTACTTTCTATTTTAATTTCTTCTTTGATGGTTTATTAGAAGTGGATTATTAGAGTTTCTAAACTCTTTGGGATTTTTCAGATCTCTCCATAAATTTTACTTCACAATAACATTGTTAAATAATATGATGTATAAGACTTGGAACTTTTTTTAGTTCATTGAGACTCTATTATGGGCTAAAATTTGTTCTGTTTTGGAAAATGTTACATGTGCACTTGAAAAAATAGTATACTATGTCTTGTTTGGGTAACATTTTTTTTTAATAAATGTCAAGTACAGTTTGATTGTGTTACTCAAATCTGTTACATCCTTGCTGATTTTTAGTTAAAACCTAGAAGACTTCTGCCTCTGATCTATGACCTCTTTATCAATATGAAAGGATCTTTTTATCTCTGGTAGTATGCTTTGTATTAAAATTGATTTTATCTGATGTTGAAATAGTCACTTCTGGGAGCACCTGGGCAGCTCAGTCAGTTAAGTGTTTGTTTTTGGCTCAGGCACGGTTCAGGGCTCCTGAAACCTAACCCATGTCCAGCTCCCTGCTCAGCAGAGAGCATGCTTCTCCCCCTCCCTCTACCCACCCCTCATCCCTATTCATGTCTCTCTTTCTCTTGCATAAGTAACATCTTTTTAAAAAATAGTCACTTTTGTTTTCATTGGATTAGAGTTAGCATATCCTGTTCTGTTTCTTTTAACTTGTGCCTTTTGATTCAGAGTGGAGCCCTTGTAGATGGCATATAGTTGGATCTTGTTTTTTTATCCAATCTGCCAGCCTTTACCTTTTGACTAGAATGTTTGCGTTATTTCCATTCACTAAGTAGGGTTGGCTTTAGTTCTGTCATCTTGGTATTTGCTTTCTATTTGTCCACTTTGTTTTCTTTCTGTCTCTTAATCTGTCTTCTCTTGGATTCATTGAGATTTGTATGATGCCATTTGCTCTCCCTATTGGCTTTTTTTTTCTTTTGCTGGTTGCTCTAGTGCTTATAATACACATCTCTCACTTATCACAGTCTGCCTTCAAGTGATACCACGGTATTTCAATAGGATCTTAGAAGAATATAGTTTCATTTCTCCTTCCCAAGGCCTAGAGGACTATAGTCATACATTTTATGTACTCAATTTACACATTTCATAATACATTGTTATTATTTTTGTTCAAATTGTTAATTATGTTTTAAATAGTTTAATAAGAAAAGCGTATTTATCTAAATAGTTGCCATTACCATTTCCTCCTCTGTATAGATTCATATTTCCATCTGATACCATTTACCTTTTCCCCTAAAAATTCCATCCTGACATTTCCTGTAATGCAGATTGCTGGTCATAAACTGTTAAAGTTTTTGCAACTTTAATTATCTTTTTTCTCTGTTTTTCTGAAAAATATTTTCACCAGGGGAGCACCTAGGTCGGTCAGTTGGTTAAGCATCTGACTTCGGCTCAGGTCATGATCTCAGGGTCCTTGGATCAAGCCCTGCCAGGGACTCCGTGCTCAGCATAGAATCTGCTTGTCTCTCTCCTTCTGCCCCTCCAACTTCTTATGCTCTCTCACACTTTCTGTCTGTCTGTCTCTCTCTCTCTGAAATAAATAAATAAAAGCTTTTAAAGAAAGATTTTTACTAAATATAGAATTTTAGGTTGTCCTGTTTGGTGTGTCAGAGGGTGTTATTGCAAAGATATCACTCTCCCATTTTATCGCTTGCATTATTTCCAATAGGAATCTTCTGCTCCCCTTAGCTTTATTATTCTGTATATAAAAGTGTCCTTTTTCTGTGATTATTTTTGTAATTTGCACTCTACCATTTGTTTTGAGCAGTTTGAATGTTTTAGTTTGGTACAGTTTTCTTAATATTTTTATTTAGGATTTGTTGTGTGTGTTCAGTTTTCATTAAATTTAGAGATTTTTTTATCCATTATTTCTTCAGATATTTTTTCTATCCTCAGTCCCCTTCTCTTCTCCTTCAAGAAAAGTATGTGAACCCACGTGAAGTTGTTTAAAACGTCAGTAATGTTCTCTTCACTTAAAAAAAAATTCAGTCTCTCTTTATATTTTATTATGGATCACATTCACTTGCATACATATTTTTTGCAGTGTCTAACCTACTGCTAATCCCATTTCATATATTTTTCATTTCATTGTAGTTTTCATTGCTGGATGTCTGAGTTGGGTCTTTTGTACCTATCTCTAACTTTTGAGCATACAGCATACAGTTACAATAATCATTTTATCACCCATTTCTCCTAATTTTACCATTTTTAATCAATTTTGAGTCACTTTTGATTACTTCTTATCCTCATCATGGACCATGTTTTTCCTGCTCCTCTATATGGCTCATAATCTTATAATGTTTGATGTGAGGCATGGTACATTCTACTTTTTTTTGTCACTGCATACTTTTTGGTTTCTATAAATATTCTCGAACTTTGTACTGGATGCAAATAATTGAAAATGGATTCACTCTTTAGTGTCCTGTATTTGAGGTTTCTTTGGCAGATCTATGGCTTTGCTGGGTCCATGGCTAATCATTCTGTATTATGAATTGTGATTCAAGATTTTCCTGAGTCCTCTACCAAAGCCCCATTATGATATTTGTGTACTCTTCTCAGCCCTGTGTAAATGCCAGACACTATTTCCTCTATTTTGTTACCTGATCTAGGATAATTTTCTCACATACCTACAATGATATATAATCTACTGATTATATGAGGGAGATCTTCTAAAGATCTCTAGAGTTCCTTTCTCTATGCATCTCTGTTCTCTATGGTACTCTGTCTGGAAAGCTCTACCTGTCATTCTCTCCTGAGTCTCTGATCCTTCTCCCTAACTCAGGAAGTTATGTGGGTTCCACCTGGGTTCCTCATCTCTGAACCACAGACTAGAAACTCCCTTAAAGCACTAGCTTGCAATATGTATGATCCCATCTCATTTGTTTTTGTCTCTTAGGTATTACTGTTTTTCATTCCCTGATGTTGAGTATCTTGAAAACCATAGTTTTATATACTTTGTCTCTTTTGTTGTTAATTCAGATGAGAGAATCAATCTGACCTCAGATTGATTCTCAAGATTCCATCTTGGTCAGAGGCAGAAATATATTTTTATCATTTTATTTATTTTCATATCATTGTAAGCTATTACAACATCCTTCATAAACCTTAGAGCTTAGAACATAGCTGAACATTCAAGTAAAGTGTGACCAAAATAATGTGACACACTCACTGTCTGCTATTATATGACACCCTTTTTTTAAAAAGATTTTATTTATTTATTTGACAGAGAGACAGAGATCAAAAGTAGGCAGAGAGGCAGGCAGAGAGAGAGAGAGAGGGAAGCAGACTCCCCGCTGAGCAGAGAGCCTGACGCAGGACTCAATCCCAAGACCCTGAGATCATGACCTGAGCCGAAGGCAGAGGCTTTAACCTACTGAGTCACCCAGGCACCACTATGACACTTTTTCATTCTATGATTACACTAGATTTCTGATACCAATTTCACTGTGTTGACTAAGTTTTATATCTCTTCACCAACAAGGTTGACCTTACTCTGGTCACATTTTTAGTTCACATCAACAGTTGGCCATCAGAGAATGCCTGTAATAACATAGAGTAATCCAGATAGATGTGGTTTAATCAACCTAAATTTTAACAGGATCATTTTTCTCGCTCATCAGTATTGCATCTCTAGTTATACAGTCTAAGGTAATATTTGCTACTTAAACCCATCTGACAAACTTGTCTAACAAACAAAACACTTTCCCGCCCAGCAAATGTTGATAATTCTCCCTCTTCACATTCTGTTTTTCAAAGGATGTCTCTTTATTCCCATGCAAAATGTACCTATTTTTTTTTAATTTTTTAAATAATTTCATTTTTATTAACATATAATGTATTATTTGTTTCAGGAGTACAGGTCTGTGAATCATCAGGCTTACACAATTCACAGTACTCACCATAGCACATAGTCTCCCCAATGTCCATCACCCAGCCACCCCATCCCTCCTCCTACCCCCCTCCCTTCTAGCGACCCTCAGATTGTTTCTTGAGATTAAGAGTCTCTTATGGTTTGTCTTCCACTCCAGTCACATCTTGTTTCATTTTTCCCTCCCTTTCCCCTGTGACACACTCCCCCACCCTGCCTCTCAAATTCCTCATGTCAGGGAGATCATATGATGATTGTCTTTCTCTGATTGACTTACTTCACTTAGCATAATACCCTCTAGTTCCATCCACATCATCGCAAATGACAAGATTTCATTTCTTTTGATGGCTGCATAGTATTCCATTGTGTATATATACTACATCTTCTTTAACCATTCATCTGTTGATGGACATCTAGGTTCTTTCCACAGGCTGGCTATTGTGGACATGGCTGCTATAAACATTCGGGTGCACATGCCTCTTCAGATCACTACATTTGTATCTTTAGGGTAAATACCCTGTAGTGCAATTGCTGGGCCATAGGGTAGCTCTATTTTCAACTTTTTGAGGAACCTACATACTGTTTTCTAGAGGGGCTGCACCAGCTTGCACTCCCACCAGCAGTAGGAGGGTTCCCCTTTCTCCACATATTTATTAATAATTACTGTTCCCTCATGCCAACCTGTCAGGATCCTTTAGAATTCTCATTCTGTTAGGTAGCTATCCCTCCAGTTTTAGTGTCAAGTGAAAATTTAATTAGCATGGCATCCCTGTATGCCTCAAAATGATTAATAAAACATGTTGTTAAGATAGGAGTTTTCTTATTAAACTACAAGCAGTTACAACTTATCAGAATAATTGTAAGCAAGTATAAAATAAACACATGTTGAATCAAATAAGAGCTAGACAAGTTTGGGTGCCCGCATTATTATAGCTTCTCATTTATTTAGATTGTTGTGAACCAAAAGGTAATTTGAAAGTGAAGTACAATTATTATGTGAAAAACAGTGGACAAAGATTGTAAAAAATGTGCAATTTGTTTAAGAAAAGGAGATATAATTATCTGTGCTTATATTTGCTAAAAATAAAAAAGTTCACAAGTAACAACAAAAATTGTTCCAGTTCAGGTAAATGTCAGAAAAGGATTTATACGGCAGGGGTAGAAGTGACACTCATCCTGCAAAACTTACACTTTTAACTTTTATATTATGTAAGTGCATTACCTTGTCAAAAGAAAAGGTGATTTATGAACAATAATGTAGGAGCAAAGAACCTGACAGCCCATTAGACATAGTCTCCTACTGAGAGATCTCTGAAGATAGTATTTCTTCTGCCAACATAACCACAAATAACATATGTAAAAAACATATGTAACTGTAGCAGTTTTAAAATGATGTTATCACTCCTTGCAGTATATGCAGACATACACACCCATCATACATAATTTTTAGTAAGTATGAAGTATAGTCTCTTATGGAATACATCACTGATTTGTTCATATTTTATTAAATACTTCTAGAACCCTCTCCCTGATAATTTAATTTTGAAAATGAAAATTGTATTCTAAATTCAAATATGTACTCCATGAAGTCTACCTACTGCTCTTTTTTACAGTAGTTCATATCTTAATAGCCCAATATATGTTGGAAAGACATGAAAACAATATTGAGAAACTGATGTACTGACATCAATTTCATGCTTATCTCATTAGTGAAAATGAGCACTTGGAAGAAAAGAAATAGAGATTTGGGTGAAATGGCTAATAGTATTAAACATAGGCTTAACTAGAATTCGGGAATAAAAGTTCAAACATGACATGCAATTTATTCATAATTATTTTACTGGTTATTTTTATTAAAGAATGCTTGTAGGTCATAAAACATTTAATATTTCATGTAATATTCCTTTTCCAAAATATACATGTTATGGAAAGAAATAATAGATATTTACTTATAAAAAGTAGTATTTAACATTATGCAAATTATATATTGTTAAGAAAGAAAAGAGGATTGGATAATAATACTTAGGGTAATGACCAAGCAGACCACTAAGCAATAGATAGAATAGTATTTTTTCCATATTATCATTTATTTTTCTTTAAATGCAAAATTTACTAAATGACAACATAAAAATTTCTTAAATAAAAACATAATAAAATTATTTATTTTCTGTCTTTACAAGAAAGCATTACCCAACTAGAGTTTCTGGAGGAGATATTTTTATTAAATCAGAATGCTTTTTTTTTTTTTTAGATTTTATTTAAAAGATTTATTTGAAAGAAGAGACACAGCGAGAGAGGGAACACAAGCAGGGGGAATAGGAGAGAGAGAAGCAGGCTTCCTGCCGTGCCGAGCAGTGAGCCTGATGCTGGGATCTATGTGGGGCTCCATACAGGGCTTGATCCCAGGACCCTTAACAACTTAATGAAGGCAGATGCTTAACGACTGAGTCACCCAGGTGCCCCTTAAATCAGTACACTTCTATCAAGTACTCTCTTATTTATGTATGCGATTTTTGATTATATGGCATTTTTCTCTGGGTCATAGAAATTTTGTGTTAACAAAACAAGGTGTTTGTACAAAGGCCAACTCAAACCTAAGGGATTTCTGCTTCTGATAGCCTTCCCTTACTTAATTTATAGGCAAAGTATCAATTTAGGTAAAATAACAGGACCATACTTAAGTAATGAAAAACCATAAGAAAAATGTATGTAAATGTTGATTCTAGGGTTTTTGGAAATCTGACAAATTAAGATTAAGATTAATTTCTGAGGTAAAAGCACTTGTGTGATGCTGTAGATACCATTAATGGCTCCCTCCCTGTGACCATTCTTCCCCTCCTCTTTCAGAAATACAATCTCAAGTGTTAGTGGCCCATGTGACTACCCAGCTGAAGGCGACAGGTGTCTATTGCAGCCAGGTGTCCCTGAGTTCTAGCCAAATAGATGAAGTGGAGGTGACATGTAGGATGTCAGATAGTGTCTTTTTAAAAGAAATGGGTACACCTGAAACTAATACAACACTGTATGTTAACTAACTGGAATAAAAACAGAATCTTAAAAAGAGAAAAAGAAATGGGCCTGCCCTCCATTTTGTCTTTCCTCTCTCTGGAATGAGACACATTAAAGCAACACAGGCATCTGTGTTGGTCTCCAAGATGGAAGCTGGGGTTTGAAAGTGGCAGAGCCACAGAGCAGAAGACCCCTGGATCCCTGACACCATCATGTGCCCATTCTAACCACTGAGCACATACCAAACATTTACTGGAACGAGACTCAGCCTAACCAGTATTCTGATACACACGAATATCCAGAAGGAACTTTTTGGAAATATACTTTCAACTCTTAGATCTTGTCATTTAATACCTGTAATAAATAAGTGATAATAAAGGAAAAAGTAGGTCTTAGAGAAACATTATTTATTTTATTTATCTAAAAGTCCTGTTACCTTTTTGAAACAACTAATTAGGCATTTTATAAGCCAGAAAATAGCAGTGGGTTGGACAGGGGCTATTTCTGAGAAAAATATTTAATTGAAATGTTACATATTTAAGGACTCAATCTTTATTTACTAACTTTGCTTTTGTCATTCCTATGTGGAAAGAAATCCTTTTAATTTCTTTACCATTTTCTTTGGGTTTCTGTATCAGAAAGAGACCTGGAAGGAAAAAAAAAGGGCGGTATAGTGAAAAGGGGATTTAAGAATGCCCTGAGCCATGTCTACACTTTTATGAATAGTTTCTTCATTGTGTTTTAAACCCCTTCTCACTGTACATTTTCCTGTAGATGTTAAAAATAATTACATTAATGGATAAAATTTTACATTTTATGTAAATGTACCAAAATCTCCACATTTACTATTCAATCACTTGAAAACATTGGGTAACAAAATCAGAGCATTCCTTCTGAAAATAGAGCAATTTAAAAGGTATAATAAGAGCATTCTTTTTATAGCCTCTTAAAGTTAGTAGAAAACTCATAATTCAAGAAGTTATCTTTTTTTGTTTGTGAAAGAAGCCTATAGCTTAATTTTTGTGAGTTTTTTTTCTTTAGAGTATGCAGTTTTTCATCAAACCACACTTAAGATGGCTTCCAAACAAATGTGAGTATATAGTAGCTGTACAGTCAATGTTCACATACTTGTAAGGAACTTGAAATATACTTATATCATATTAAGAATTTCATATTATTAGGTGAGGCAGGTCACATAGCCATGTTTACATAGAAGGGGAGGAAAGACGGAATTGAAATAGACCATGAAAGAAGCCAGAAGCTAAAAATGCAATCTTAATATAAGAAATAATGTGAAAAAAATAGATTTAAGCAGACTATGAGGCATTTATTTAGATGATAAAGAAACTAGGTGTTAGTTCTTGAAACGTTTATTGAGGTGAAAGTTAAATAAGGTTATTAAATCAATAATCAAATTTATATTGCCAGAAATACTTCTTGAACACCTCTAATAGGTGAGAAACTGCTTAATTACTAAAGCTTCAGGGATGAACCAGATAGATATAAATCCTTAAACCACGGTAGCTTATATTATAGTGAGGTTTTCAGAAAATAAACAAGCAACCAAAAGTGATAAGAAGCAAAATAATGTAGGTTCAAGTGGAAGAAAATGAAGGTAGGAACAAGTTTATTTTAGATAAAATGGTGGGGTAAGGCTTCCAATCATGTGAAGGGTGTGGTGAGTTTCTGCAGACAAGACAGAGGAGGAAAAGAAGGAATGGTGCCATTTCAGGGAATGGTCAAGGATGAGCTATTTGAGGCAATAACTCTTAGGAAACCAAATACAGTTATGAGCAAAACACAAAATGGTCTGTCCAAATAGAGCAGGGCAGGTAGAAGAAAGGAAAAGTGTAAAAACCTGTGTGTTTAGCAAAATCAGGGTGTTTAAGAAATGGCAGAAGTACCATTATGAAGAAAGCAGAAATTAGAAGTCCTGAGAGTTGAAAAGATAAGGTACCTTCTGGATATCTTGAGGGGATTTGAGTAGATGAGTCACAGTGTCTGATTTCCATTTTGAAGATGTGACTCTGACTTACATGTGGAGGATACATTGACTGGCAGGACAACAAGAGCCAAAGTAGAAGCAAGAGTAAGAAAGCCTCTCCATTGTTTGAGAGAAGGCAACTGGTAACCTTTCGGGCTTCCTTGTAACTCATGGGCCATTTTTCTCTTGCTGGTTTCAAGGTTTCTAATTGTCTTTGGCTCTCCTCATGTCTACTGCAATGTGTCTGTATGTGGATCTTTTTCTGTGTATCTTGTCTGGCGTCCATTAAGCTTCCTGGATGTATAGGTTATTGTTTTTCAAAACATTTTAGTAAGTTTTCAGGTACTTTTTTCTTAAGGTGTGTTTTCTGTTCTTTTCTCTTATTCATCTGCTTCTAGCATTTCTATTACAAATGTTCCTGTGTTTAGTGATGTTCCACATTGCTCTCGAGGCTCTGTTCATTTTTCTTCATCCTTTTCCCCCTCTGTTATTAGATTTTATAGGTTTTATTTCTCTTTAAAATTGCTAATTCTTTCTTCTGCTAGTTCAGATCTACTGTGGAGTGAATTTTTTATTCAGTTATTGTACTTCTAAGCTTCAGAATTTTCATTTGCTTCTTTTACTTCTCTATCTGTGTTGATAGTCTTTATTTGATGAAATATTTTATTATACTTTCATTTAATTCTTTAACTACAGTTTCCTGTAGGTTTCTGAGTGTGTGTATACTGGCTACTTTAAGTAGCCATTAGAAACCCTCGTCTGTTAAATGTGATGTGATCATTTTCACGAGCAGTTTCTATTGCCTAATATTTATCATCAATGGACCAGACTTCCCTCTTTCTTTGCATGTCATAATTTTTTTGTGGAAAATCGGAAAGTATATATAAGTAATACTTTTCAAGTATTAATAAGTATATACATTATATATAAGTAATATATTGTAGCAAGTTTGAGTGCTAGTCCTCTACCATCACCCTCAGGACTTGTTATCATGATTTGCTTGCTTATTTCTTTAGTAAATGACTGGATTATTCTATCAAAGTCTATTCTTACTCTCTGTCCACACCACACCCCTCAGTTTAACACTTGTGAAGTTCCCAAGAGAGTGCACCCCTGAGCGTGCACAGGGCCACCAGGGGTAACAGTCATCTTAGCAGTGCAATGACCTCTTTCCTTGATCACACCCCGTTGATAAGCTATACTAATTTCTGGTTGATTGCCATATTGTTTTATATATTGTCCTGGAGCATGAATTGTTTCAAGGACTATGGTTTAGCTTATGTCTCTGATAAAGCCTGTGGTCTTCTCTTAATTACTTTCACCACAGCCACATTGTTTTTGAGTACATCCTTAGGTTTGAACTTTCTCCAACTGTTATGCAAATAAAATCTTCCTGGGAAAGAGCTTCAGTTCTCTGTTCTATAGCCCATTTCTCTTCTTCAGCAGAATCTCTGAACTACAACTGGAAGAGGAGACAATGGTAATTTCCTTTCTGAGTGGCACTCCTGCTTAGTAGCCAGGCATTTGGCAAAGCTGGGGATTGGATGTAGCCAGTTTTGTATTTAGAGTTGAACATCAGATTAAATATTATAAATTCCTACTTATTTGGGAACAGCCTTGGTGATATCACCTTCATTGACCAATAAAATAAAATTATGTATTACTTCTAAGTGAAAGTTAGATGATAGTTCTAAGTTTGCCAGATCCTTTTCTCTTGTTGCCACAGCTTTGAAGGCAAGTGTTGAGATGGAGCTTTTGTCATTTGGTCCCTGAGTGACTACCGTGATTGCAGCATCCTGCTGAGTCTTGCTGGAAACGAACATGAACAAGAAACAGGCGTTTATTGAGCTAAAGCAATCTAATTTGAGGAATTGTTTTATGGGATTATAGACCAGATTTTTCTTTCTGATAGAAGATCTTTAACCCAAGTACCCCATTTGGTCATATTTTCAGAAACCCAAGTCTGATGCTTCTTTGGGAATCAGAAATAATGCTTTTCAATGCAAGCAATTCTAAGAATTCCATATAATCATAAAAATATGCATTAGCTATAACAAATCAATAATAATGCACAGTACCTAACAATGTTTAAAATGATCAGATTATAATAAAAACTATTTTATACTAGGATTTTTTAAATTGTTTATCTTGAAGTTTATTCTTGTGTGGTACTCAGGTAATTGATTTATAACACTAAAACCAAGTTCCCACTAAAGGAAATTCAGGGTCAATCTACCTAATATTAAGAGGAATATGAAATAATTTTTATGTAAAAACTAAGTAGCAATAAGCACACCTCAAATATTCTTACTAAAACGTGTTAGCAGGTAGGGGCATCTGGGTGGCACATTGGTTAAATGTCTGATTTTAGTTCAGGTCATGATCTCAGGGTCCTGGGATATAGTCCTGCATTAGGCTTCCTGCTCAGTGGGGAGTCTGCTTCTCTCTCTGGCTCTGCTCCTTCTCCCCACTCATGTTCTCTTTCTCTCTCTCTCTCATAAATGAATAAATAAATTATTTTTTGAAGTATTAGCAGGTAGTATAAATAAAATGCTAATGCTACTCTGTAGAGAAGGTGGTTACCTTTTCATGACATTTTCAAGAATACAGTTCTCTGTCTGGAATGGTTTCTGTGTACATTCTCTTACATTAGAAGAGTAAATACATATACAGTTATGGTGACTTTCACTATGACATTTAGGTGACAATTTAATTGTTGAAGTTGGATGTTCTTGAAAACAGAGAAAAAATAATCTCAAAATTTGGCAAGAAATTTATACCTAATTGGTACCATGAGATAACATTATTAGCTGAATACATCGCAGAATTATACTGACACACTAAACAAGTTATATTACATATAATTTAGGGAGAATTTGCATAAAAATATATTAGAAAACTGTTTGCACCAACTCATTTTTTATGCTTGTTTTAATGTGTAACATGGATACACATGTTAATTGTTATTTGAAAGAGACTGCATTTTAGAAAGGAAAAAAATTAAAAGGATTAAGGAGTTCCATGAAATTATACTGATAGATATGTCAAAATGTAGCAGAAGTCCAGGACAAGCTGACAAGAAAGAGGGAAAAGTTCAAAGAAGTTAGTTGTTATTCTTATGAAACTTATGTTAAAATAAAAAGTAATAGGCTCCAATGGGAAAAATTTTAGTTTGATGTTATTAAGAAATGACTTTTCAACTCTCATGTTCTTCCATAAATTATATTGCATCATTTTGGACATGATTAATGTCTGCCGAAAATTAAGCAATGAGAGATTACCAGAGAACATTAAGAATTTGTTTTCTTCTCTCTCTCTCATAAAAGCAACTTACCACCAATGTAGTTGTAAGCAGTCTCTTCTCATTAAACATTCACTGATTCTACTCATGAGTAATTCTATCAGATAGTATGCATGCAACATGCATTTTTTGTTTCTATTTTTTCCTTTATAAATTAAAAGAACATGAATGATTGTGATACATAAAAAATTTTTAGAGAATAATATTTCACTCATTAACTTTGTGCCATCCACAGTTTTGAAATGCCATGATTTTGTGTTTGCACAGTATACAAAAAACAGAATATTTTATGCATATGCTCTTCAACTGGTCCCCGTAAACAAAATAACAAGTCAAAGATGTATACTTTCACTCCTCTTAGACAATATTGCCAACAAAACTGGAATAAAGATATATTTTGCCTCATCCTATCAAAATTCATAGAGGCCAGGACCAGGAGAAAATACCATAATAATTTATGAAATGGCTGGCAAGGGAGTCATACCAGGTAATGATAATGATTAATTAATTAATAGCATTATTATATGATTATGAATCACCAAAAAAGACAAGTATAAAAGGTAACATTTATACCATTAAGACTAGTTTTGAAATTGTCTAAGTAGAAATTTAGTTTGCTCAATGCAAAGGCTATAAGAGAATTTGCCTCAGGATATTATTGCATCCCTCCCCAAAAAGTCCTAGAGCATATATATTTTTTTTACCTCTTAATTACACTCTAATGATATGTGTGTGTGTGTTTGTGGTGTAGTGTTTGTGGAAGATTTTCTAACTTCTGTTTAATAAAGATAAGCATAATAGGGAGAGGGAGAAGGATACATGGAAACAAAGAAGAAAATACAGGAAAAGTGAAAACAATGAAAAAAGAAACTCAATTCAGAATTATGTTATCTTCACTGTCAGTGGGGTGGATGAGTAATTTATTGATCCATATAATAGGCAAGGCGAGGGCTACATGACTTTCTCTGACTGGATTGAGCCATTTTTTTTTAAATTACTAGAACCATTTTTTTAAATGACATATAATGTATTATTAGCCCCAGGGGTACAGGTTTGTGAATTGCCAGGTTTACACACTTCACAGCACTCACCATAGCACATACCCTTCCCAATGTCCATAACCCCACCACCCTCTCCTCACCCCCCACCCCTTGGCAATCCTCAGTTTGTTTTGTGAGATTAAGAGTCTCTTTTGGTTTGTTTCCCTCCTGATCCCATCTTGTTTCATTTTTCCTTCCCTATCCTCCAAACCCCACACTTTGCCTCCCAACTTCCTCATTATCAGGGAGATCATATGATAATTGTTTTTCTATGATTGACTTATTCCACTCAGCATAATACCCTCTAGTTCCATCCATGTCATCACAAATGGCAAGATTTCATTTCTTTTTTTTTTCATTTTTTTAAATTTAAACATATAATGTAACCCCACCACCCTCTCCCAACACTCCTCCCCCCCACGCCCCTCAGTTTGTTTTATGACATTAAGAGTCTCTTTTGGTTTGTCTCCCTCCCGATCCCATCTTGTTTCATTTATTTTTTTTCCTACCCCTTTAACCCCCACCCCCGTTGCATCTCCCTTCCTCCTATCAGGGAGATCATATATAGTTGTCTTTCTCTGATTGACTTATTTCGCTAAGCATAATACCCTCTAGTTCCATCCATGTTGTTGCAAATGGTAAGATTTCATTTCTTTTGATGGCTGCATAGTATTCCATTGTATATATATACCACCTCTTCTTTATCCATTCATCTGTTGATGGACATCTACATTCTTTCCATAGTTAGGCTATTGTGGACATTGCTGCTGTAAACATTCCGGTACACATGCCCCTTTGGATCACTACATTCGTATCTACAGGGTAAATACCCAGTAGTGCGATTGCTGGGTCGTAGGGATGGACTGAGCCATTTAAACAATAGTTTCAGGTTTGGCTCTATGTTCTTCTCATTCTACTACTTTTCTCTCCTCTTTTCACTGATGGGCTGATAGCTAGCCTTAAAAGCTTAAATTTTTATCATACCGAGCGTCTGTGATCTGAAAAGAAAAACATGCCTCTTTTTCAAAACACAGAGCAAAAATCAGGAGAGTGAGTCACACATGTGTGTCTGAATTAATTACTTTGGTTGGAGAGAATAATATCCCTATGAGAACTGCACCACTTCTAGACAGAGAGTCAGCCTACATGCCCCCATGTTCTGACTGTGGGAAATATACTGTCAGTAAAGAAGACAGGAGCAGTGGCATAAAAAAGATATCCAACCGTAGTCAAGGAATTCTAAATTGAAGCCACTATGGCATACCTTCTAGGAACTCAGATTGGCAAAAATTACAAAGTCTGATAACACTGAGTGTTGACAATGATGTAGAACTACAAAACTCTCGTGCTCTATTGGCAGGATACAACCAATTTGGAAAGCAACTTTTTATTATCTAGTAAATTTGAAGTACATTCTCTATGATCCAGCCATTTCACACCCAAGCATCAGCTCTAGGATTGCTTGAGTGTAGGAGACTTGTAGGAAAATCTTTCATAGCATCATTGTTACTGACTCTGGCAGTCTAGAAACCTATAAGGTTACCAGTAGAAAATGGATCACTAACTGGTATATCCATGTAATAGACAATAGTGATGAAGGTGAATAAATGAAAGCCAATGTATCAAAATAGATAAATTTCACAAACCTAATACTGTGTGAAAAAACCTAGTCACTGTAAAATACAAGTACTGTAAAGTTATGTGTTTGTGTACGTATGTGTGTATGTGTATATACATAAATAATAAAGTTACAAGATGGAAGTGATAAAAACTCATTTCAGGATAAGGCTGACATCTAGAACTCCCCAAGGATGAGGGGGCATGTGATTATGCTGAAGAAGAGATTATGCTGAAGGCTTGTGTTGGTAATAACTATTTCTTCAGCCAGGTGGTGGGTAACAACACATACACAATTGTTATGTGTATAAGATTTTCATATCTTTTTTTGGAAAGTAGATGGAAAGCAGTAGTATGTGATCATAGCTATGGTATAGAAAGGCGAGGGAGTGATAAACAAGTCATAAAAGTACAAATGGTGGAAATTCCAGGTCGTTAACATACAGTGTAATAGTAGTTTCAGGTGTACAATATATGGATTCAACACTTCACAACACTTCACACAACACCTGGTGCTCATCACAAGTGCCCTCCTTCATCCCCATCACCTGTTTCACCCATCCCTCATCCCCTCTGGAAACCATCAGTTTGTTCTCTGGAGTTAAAAGTCCGTTTCTTGGTTTGCTTCACTCCCTCTTTTTTTTCCCTCCCCTTTACTCATTTGTTTTGTAAAAATGAACTTTTATTGAAGAATTACTGTGTACAAGGCAGTGGTCTAGACACAGGATGGTAGGAAGGCCCAGGTAGAGAATGTAACCTCAGGGTTCCTAGAGCTACCTTATTTGCTGGAGAAAAAATGGCTACTCCTCCACTTCCAAAATACAAATTAGTTCCTGTGCTTGGAGGGATAAATTGTGAGGACAGGGTGTGCTGCTAATCTCTGACCGGATCCAGTGTAGATTGCAATTGCCAAAGGCTCAGGAGCCCTTGTTCCAAGATAAGCCCCCCAGCCTGGCCTGTAACCTTTCCCTCATTCTGCTCCTTCTTCTTCTCTCCCTAAGTACACTCAGGGAAAACATTCGACATGAGAGTTTTTAATGACATACATAATGTAAAATAAAGTACAATGCTTATTTATATTTATATTTCATGAAAGTAGCTTCTTTTGTTTTGTTTCAGCTTCTTTGTTTTTGTTTGTTGGGGGCCCATGATAATTCTAAAACAGGAATTTCAGAATTCTGAATTTAGTTGACTCTATTGACTCTTGTTTTTGTTTTTCTTGTGGGAATTTCTAATCTTTTAATAATACTCTTCTTCAAGACCTTGAAAATATTGACAACATGTAAAATCAGAGTTATATAGGAAGAAAGATCCATCATGATATGCTTGAGGAAAACACACCAGAGATAATTAGACATATCCATTTTGATCTTTGCCTTGTTTTCTTTAAATTAGGACTAAATAGTATCAAGAGGCCCCATAGAAATATATTGTTTGAGCCCCTGTAGAGATTTTTATTGGAGAACATTTTCCAATTCATGTGTTTGACTGATTTAATGTAGAAAATGCAAAGACAGATAAATTACTGGAGCCTCTCTGTCTGTGAGCAGATATGCCTTTGGCTACTGAATATGACTGTAAGAAATGTGCATGTTCCAAAAAAAGCAATGGAGCCATCTCAGAGGAGAAAAGAAATTAGCTTTGTTGTTGCTTTGTTTGTTTCATTTTAAGAAATATATTTAGAACATTAAGCAAGCTAGAGAAAATATTTGGATATATATTGAATACTTCAACCCTTTTGTGGAAACTGTGTTTTGGCTTACGTTTTCTCTCACTTTCCTGCCAATTCTCTTTACTTATTTTATCCTTGACTGCCCTTTGTTTGATTTTGAAGTTGTTAACATAAACTTCCTCATATGATCTTAAGGAAGCACTTAGTCTTGAGACTTTAGCAAGTTAGTGTTTAAGGTGACTTGTAAAGCAGTGCCTGGGTGGCTCAGTCAGTTAAGCGTCTACTTTTGTCTCGGGTCATGATCTCAGGGTCCTGGGATGGAGCCCTGTGTGTTCAGGGTCCCTGGTCAATGGAGAGCCTATTTCTCTCTCTCCTTCTACCCCTTTATCTGTTCGTGCTCTCTTTCTTTCTCTCTCAAATAAATAAAATCTTTTTTAAAATGTTAAAAATATAAGATGACTAGTAAAATACAGAACAGTCCAGATAGCCTTATCCCCCATGATCTATTTGCAAAGGAATCAGAACTCCTTATGTAGAGTCATCAGGCATATTGCTTTCCTGCAATTCTGGAAGCATTGCTGGTTGAGAAAAAATGGAACTGAACGTTACTGCCCCTCTGATCAATTGAATCCTGAATTGAACTCACCTAGCAAATATGTGAAGCTAGGAACATGAAATATAAGGGCCTATTTAGCCAAAACGGCTCCATTTCGGTTGAATAGCCATTGTGGTGTTTATGCAGTAAAACTTAAACTGTCCCTACCCTCCCCTTTTGCCAGGCGCCACCGCTCCCCCCAGGGGACTTACTTAAAAACAAGTCCCGGAAACCAGTCAGGTAACAAAGCCCAAATACAAGGGCGGGTCAGGCCTGGTGCAGGTGGGGCGTGCATACTGTCTCCCTAGCTACCAAGGTGTGTGGACCCCACACTTTGGGTGCCAGTTCTGACCAAGGTGATAGGATAGTTCAAATGTCTATTATGGGGTTAATTGTAACACAGTTGGTCACCTGTGTGTAACCTAGCATGACTGTGCAGCTTTCTCTGTGTGTTACAATCTCATTGGCCACGTGTGTGTGGCCGGGCCCAACCACATGGCCTTTGCCCTTAAAAGCCAGTCTGTAAGGCAAAGAGGGGTCCCCTCTTTGTAAGAGACGGCCCTGGCCGGTCAGTTTGATTCTTGATGCTTAGCACGAAATAAAGCTTTGCTTGACCTTCGCTTTGTATCAGTCTTGCTCCTTTGATTGCGGACCCAACAGAAAAATAGAATAAGACAACATGAAATATGTTATGACATAATAAACTCAATTTCATATAGTCTAATGCATTAACTTTAAACATAAATACAACAATGCAATATGTGTCTAATTATGTGCATTTACTGTTTGCTATTTGCAGGAAAGCAATGTATAGAAGCACAACATATTCAAAATTATTTTCTGATTTAAAATATTTACGGCCAACGTATTGTTAATTGCTTACAGTTTTGCCTTCTGAAATTTTACTAATACGTTGAATAAAGTGTAGTCTGCAGTATTAATTTATATATCTATTTTTAATTGGATGTTTCTGCATGCATTTATTTATGGCCTAGATGTATTGTTTTATTCCAGGTGTGCATATATTTTACTTATTTATTAGCTTTTGTTTATTTAAATTTAATTAATTAAGATTTCAACTGACTTTGCCATATCCAGGTACTCTGCTTATATTCCTACTTGTTTATGTGACACACAGTATAGCATGTTTATGTTAATAAAGTATCTTCTAATAATGACATTAAATGTTATGCCAAGAAGTCTTATAAATGTGTGATCATATGCAGCATGTGTGTGTATATATTATAAATATTATATACATATAGTGATCTAATGTACTTCCATGTCATTAAAGTCACTGATATATTTTGTGGATCAATTCACCCAATAAGTAAGTATATTTGAAGGTAGCCACATGCTGTACAAGTTAAGGTTTTATATGAATAATATCTAGAATATCTTTTAGGGAGTTCAGATTTAGCGTATGTCTGAGTGCCTTGAAGGTTGAGACATAGAAGCCTCCAAACTTAGAAGTCACATTTATCAACACACCAGCCCCAAGCACAGTTTTTTAAACATCACCCAGCTGGGTTACTGTGGTTTAAAGATTAAAAGCAAAATACAGTAAGGTAAGATCATGATTAGCAGAAGACACACTCAAGTGAATACAGTCTGCTGAAATCATGTTTGCCAGATCAAAGGCAATAACTGTCACCAAGAACATTAGGTCTTCCATGGTTTCTCCAATATTGTCATTAAATTTCATAAGAAAAGTGCTTTGCTTAAAAAATATATAACAGATATTAAAGTACAATTCATACTATTTTGATCTTGACAGCCTGCAAAGTTAACATCAGTTATATCTGACTTAACATTGTTGTAGTTTTAAAATTTTCTATGTGAACCTGAAAACATAGAGTTTCTTATATTATAAGAAAAATACACATCTTGTTTTCAGAGAAGTTATCCCACATAATATCAGAGCTTGGAATTAATATTTTCCTCTTGTTAAGTGCCCCTGAGAAGCTATGATGGTGGGGAGGTGTAAGATACGTAAGCCCATAGGCTAGAACTGGGAGCAGGGCTGAGGTGGGGTTGAGGGCCACCGAAAGGGACAGGAAGCTTTTGTCGGTATTCCTTCACCTATCTAACTTCTTGCCCTAAGTACTCCTAGAAATCAGGCTCAATTTTAAATTTGGAGGAAATTTTGGGATACAAAGATGATTTTATGTTTTGAATTCCTAGGGGTCATATATTTAAAAAATAATGATAGTACATTGTCTCAGTGTGTTTGGGCTGCTTTAACAAAATACCATAGGCTGGGGGGTGGGGGTGGGGTTAAACAACAGAAATTGATTTCTCACAGCTTTATATACTGGAAATTCCAACAGCAAGGCACTAACATACACAGCGACTGGCGAGAGGCTGCTTCCCCATCTCTACATACCTGGCTTCTCATTGGGTCCTGACTTGGCAGATTGTAGAGAGAGAAAAGACAGATTTACAAGGTCACTAATCCCAATCGCGAGGCTCCACCCTCAGGACCTAATCACCTCCCAAAGACCAGCTTTCCTAATACCATCACACGTGGGCTTGGATTTCAACATAGGAGTTTTTGGCAGACACAAACATTCAGCTCATAGCGTATGTAAAGTAAATGAAAAGAGGTATGCACAAGTAGGATGTGTCTAGGTCCCTGACTGGGCTGGACTGTATCTGATAAGAGTTTTTGATGTAGATAGCAGAGGAGAGATTCTTCAGATCTCAGTAGGAGGGGAAGATGTAACATATGCCAAATGTGTTATGCCAAATGAAATAAATTGCTATTATGGAAATAGCAATTCCTCACCCTCTGGCCAGTTTGATCTTCTTGTCAAAGCCCTTCAAACTCACAAATTAATCATGTTTTCCATATATGGAACTGCCTTTGTGATTTGTAGATGGATTAATATGCAAAATTGTCCAATAGAATCAGAAACAGATATCCAATTCCATGGTATGACTATATTTATTTAATACTGTATTTTAATAAATCAAGAAAGTTATTGATTAGGAGATACATTGGGGAGGACTAAAAATTTTTTTGCAAGATCGACTGTAAAATGCTTCACATTCAGTGATAATCAGGGGTGAACAAATTACAGTGTTAGCATGTATGAAATGTAGAGTAGCTGAAGGTTCACAGCTGAGTAATGCTTCACAAGTACCTTGTGATGTAGCAAGCATGAGGACTATTGTCTGCTTACAGAAAGAACATGGGAGTCATTCTGTCTACAAGTATTTATTGAGCGTCTAGCATATACTAGGTATAAAGCCAAGTTTTCAGGTAATAACCAAGAACAAAGCAGATGTCAGCTCTCCTTGTGTATATGCAAAAGCTTTTTTTTTTTTCTAATTAGCTAAACATACAAACCTTGTTAGGACAATCTCAAGCACTTAGAGGTCAGATGTATGCCCAAGCGTCCTGCCCAGCAAACTGTACCAACTTAGGCAGCCTACTGGAAAGGATAACAATTTAAAAATATTAACTCAGGTGTAAAACATACTGCAGAGATAAAATAACTAAATAATATATGTGTTTCTCCCTTTTTCTAAAAAAAAAAAAATTATATATGTTGATGGTTTCCTGCTTACCAGTTTCATTTTTAAACCTTTCCTCTGACCATAGGAGCTGATGCTGTGGAAGCTCACTGTAAAAGATTTGAAGTGAGAGCGAGTGAAGATGGCAGGGTGCTGTTCTCTGCAGATGAAGATGAGATTACCATTGGGGCTGAAAAGCTAAAAGTTACAGGTACTGTAGTTTGAGGTCTTGGAACATTGTTTACTTCTTGAAAGAATATGGAACTGAACAAGAACTACATTATAAGATGTATGATCCCCATGCCGAAAGCTGAGTTCACGTAATAACATGATCTCACAACATTGGATTTCCCAGGAGTCTTCAAATAGAAGGCAACTGGTTGTGGTGGCAGAAGATAATGTAAACACTGTGAAACAATATAATCACTGCCCTCATGATATAAAAGTAAAGCTGTGTGTCCTAGGTGGGGGGAAGGATAGGCAGAGGAAAGTGGATCCACAGAAAAGTGGGGTGCAGACTGTGAGAAAAGCTAACTCAAGGTGATAGACAATTACAGGTCAGAGGTATCATTTAGAAGTAGAAGATATGCAAAAGAAGAACTGAAATGTAAATATCAACTATAGAATGAAGTAGGGGGAAAGTTATAAGTAAACGAAATTATCTTCTTTGGCTTATAATTATTCTCAAAATTGTATATATCAAGATATAGTGCTATCCTGGGGCACCAGGGTGACTCAGTCAGTTAAGCATCTGCCTTTGTCTCAGGTATGATCCTGGGGTCCTAGAATTGGCCCCTACATCGGGCTCCCTGCTCAGTTGGGAGTCTGCTTCTCACTCTCCCTCTGCTCCTCCCTCTGCTCCTCCCCCATGCTTGTGCTCGCGCTCTCTTTCTTTCTCTGTCTCTCAAATAAATAAATAAAATCTTTAAAAAGTAAAAATACAAATAAATTTAAAAAGGAATAGTGCCATCCACATATCATTTAGAAGTTATTAAAGTCATTATTCTAATATTAAAGCTATTAAAAAGTCAATCACCAACTGAAATTAAGAAGCAAAAACAAAAGCAGAAATCAAAGTTAAAAGCAAGGCTGAGAGCAGGGGAAGATTTTATGAAGGCTATTTTAAGCACAATTTCCGTGAATTACTTGATTTGCAATCATAATACATGTAATTTCAATAACATTTTAAAAATATCCAAAGAGGCCTACATATAAAAAACAAAAAAGTGAAATAAGCTTGACCTAGTGTTTCCCAAATTTGAGTTTAGGAGCGGCTCATGGGATATCTATCCTATCTATTTAAGTCCTACTGAACACTGTGGGCCATGTGAGAACAGGTAAGGTAGAAATTGGCCTCTAGTCTCAGGCTGTTGGATTTGAATCCTGCCTCTACCATTCAATATTTAAGTAAACCCTATGCCTCCAATTTTCCTTCATCTAAATGAGTGAGATGGTGATGATAACTTTAGTATTCAAATTATACCAGTGTATGTGTACACACCTATGTGTATGTGTGTGTGTTTAGAATATCTTAAGCACATAATGAAGACATTGTAATAGCTCTTTATATTTATTAATAAAGATAATATTAATATTGTTAATGTTCCAGACTTGAGGGCTTATATGTATTTCAAGAAAGTTGTACTACTAAATGATACTGAAATTCAACAAAGATAATTTTTTTTCAGAGAGAGAGAGAGAGACAGAGGGTTGGGGGAGGCATGGAGGACAGGGGCAGAGAGAGTATCTTAAGCAAGCTTCACAGGCAGTGCAGAGCCCAATGCAGGGCTTGATCTCATGACCCTGAGATCATGACCTGAGTGGAAATCAAGAGTGAGATGCCCCTCAGCAAAGATAGTTCAATAGGGATCCTCACTGGGCCTCTTTGGCCCAGGTAACACCCCACGGGCACCATCCCTGCTTCCTTTCTCTTATGGGATATTCTGCTGAGTAGCTGGAGCCTGCACCATTGGGTTGGTGTTTGGAGTGTCCCCCATTACTGCCCAACTGCCTCATCTCCTTTTGTTTCTTCAGTTTCCTTGGAAAGGTCAGGAAAGGAAGCCCCACAGGGGGCAAAAATTGACCTTTCTAAGCCCTGAGTCTGGGGAGCAGGGGACAAAACAAAACACATGGTGGCTTTGGTTGGCACAGAGCACAGACAAATAGGAAAGGACATGGACTTTAGGGCCCTTGATGCTAACATTTGATTTGCTGGTTGGTGGGAAAGCAGGGAACCCAGCTAGAAATACACTCAGGGTGATTAAACAGACGTGATTTCAATATTTAACAATCTTTGAACCTTGGTGGTGCCAGCTCATCGCCAGCTTTCATCCTAAGATAGCTTTTAAGATATCTTATCTAAAAATTATTTCATCCATATTTGGATATTCCCATTGAGTACTTTGCATTCATAAGTGACAGGAAGTTACAGAGCTCTTGACAGTTTTTATGAGCTCATGGAATTTTAACTTCCTCTGATCTTATGTTGACTTGTCTCATAACAGTTGTAGTGAAATCCCGTCTTTACCACATTAGATTCACTTACTAGTTTTTAAATTTTTATTTGAGGTACATGGATACTCATCTTTATTTTCCTTTTTTTCTTGGTAGCCTGGCTGCCATCCTTAGTTTGTTAATGGGAATTATTAAATTATAAAGTGTTCCCTGAAAAATCTGAGTTCTTCTTTTCAGTTAACTGCCTTCAGGCAGTCATCTCTGCTAACTTAGTCTCTCCCCGCCCCCCCAGTGTATGTGTGAATGTGTGCTTGGGACATATGCATGATATATGTATATGCATGTATGTATATCTGGATGTGCAGGTGGATAGATACATATGTTTCATTCTGGTTCTCGTTTTCCATTTCTTTCTGTCTCAAACATATGCATAGCTTTGAATTTATTCTTCATACTACTTTTGATCTTTGTCCTTTATCTCAGAAAATCAATCACTTTTAGAGTAGGAGTCAGTACCATATGCTTCAGAAGATCCTAAATAATAACATAATTTTGATTATATTATAATCGAATAATTATAAATTATAATTTCAAAAGATCCTAAATAATAATATAATATAATTTTAATAATGATGGCAGAATCCAGCCAAAAATTTTTGTAAGGGTTTGAAGTGTAACACTTGTGATGAGGGAATGAGAGGTTCTGTAACAAGCAACCCCAATTTCTAACCTGATGTGTGTGTACAAGAGGCTCCAGGTTATTAACAAAGAAATGCTAAGTTGGCAGTATTTTAAGTGGATTAAAATTCCCCCAGGATCCAGTTGTATTTTGTTTCTCACAGAAGAGCCTGTTTACCCACAGACACACATAGACACAAGCATACACACACCCTCTCAAATTCCTGCTAGGTCCTTTCTCCCTTAGCGGGATAGCGAATATTTACTGTGCAGTAGCTTTATGCCTTCCTGCGATACTTCTAAAATAAAGAAAAGTAAAAACAGCAAGGGCAAATATAATTTAGAATTTCACATACTTAGAGGAAAAAATTGTGCATCGCATTGCATACCATTTAAAGGCCCAGGGATTGATTAGAAACTCACATACACTTTTAAGGAGTGCTTGAGTCATTTGACAAATAACACTACAAAGAGACATGGACTCCAGGGTGCTTCATATAAATTAGGTAGCTGTGCTGACAAGACTTCAAAGTTACATGCGACAAGAGATCTGCGTGAGGTTGACTCTAGAATTTTAAATTTGTGGCACAAATTTTCTACTTAAGCAATAGCCATTGGAATTACAATTGATTCTTTCTGGCTTTTTATAATTTACAAGCAGTGGCATTTTGTACATGGACTTCTCTTCCAAGGTGACAGAAATGGATGAATTTATTTAGACAATGTGTCTATACATCTGAGGCAAAATCACTTATGACTAAAATTATTCATAGATCTAGCATGGCTCAGGATATTTACATTTACTCTACTTAAAAAGTAGCAGGGATTTACCCAACACGTTCACATACTCCTAAGGTGCAGGAGGATAGAAGGAAAATCACAAATGGTTACCGGAACACCCACAACGCGCCTCATTACCCCATCACATGGTAAGCAATCGTGTGCGAAAAAGTTGTCATTTTTTACTCTTGTTATTACTTGAGTTGCTCAGTAATTGTTTGCTTAAATCTTAATTTGAAGCTACTTCTTTGACCTTAACCTACCTTCTCTACATCACTAAATGTATTAGAGTCTTACACGTTAGCTCACATATGCATACTTGAGAACTTTCTTTTCATTAAAATTCGTCAGATTCTCCTTACTGCCGTTATCTTTTGAGACCTAATATTGGTCTAAGATGTCACTTGCTTCAATTATCTTTTGAGACCAGGTAAACAAATAAAAGATATAAACCTTTACACTTAGAAGACTCTTAAATTTAGTGCTTTCAGGCAGAATCAATCAACTGCAACCTGCACTTTCATTTGTATTCCAAGTAGTATATTAACTTAGAAAACAAAAAGGGAGTCTAAGTCCTTTGACTTTATAAAGTGAAAACTTTAGCCCTGTAAGCTACCTTGATGTTAAATTTTATGCTATCAATTGGACGTAGACCTCTCTGTTTTGTTTATGAGAGAAGAGGAAAAATAGCTAACTGTATAAGGAGAAAGGGTATCTCCTTTTTTTCAGGCAGTAGAGATTAAAGCTGGCAATCTGAAAAAAATAGCGAATCTCAACCCTGCATCCACCCTGTGCCCTACTGTTTGCTTGAAAGCCAAGACTAAACCACTCCTTCGTCCCTGTTCTAACTGAATGATGGGAAAGATAGACAAGTTCCAGTGCTTGTTTGACAACAGAAGAAGGGATTTTCTGAAGAGCTGCCTTCTAAATTAAACACCATGCTTCTGGGTTTAAATCAATATTTCCTGGTTTGTTTTTATTAGTTAGTCTTCTACATCCTCGTTCTTGTCTGTTAAATCGGCATACTGTGTGGAGGTCAGCTTTGGAATCAAGCTGTCTATTAGCTAGGACCATTGTTCCTGCAAGCTGTCCAAATGCCAAGAATGTGGAAACACATAGCCCACAGGACAGAGCCGCTTGGTTTGAATAGCATCGGAAAAAATGTGATTAAACTCGGAGCTGAGAAAAGTGATATGCAGTCACTTAATTGTCTCAGGTGTGGCATTTCAAGTCTGTGGACTTGGGTAAATCACTGTTTTCTAGTTGCCTTTTAGAGTTACTGATGATACAGATTTTAGAGATGCTAAGGATTAGTACCACTCTATCTCCCCTGACAAATCTCGAGGTAACAAAGGATTGCAGGTTTTGAAGGGTATAAATAATGAACCATGCCATTCTCAAACAATAAGGTATTTGCCCTGAGCACCTTTCTGACAGACCTCTCCATGACTTATTGTATTTTTCTGAGCTCTTGTTTAAATGTTTCCTACTTTAACTAAAGCAAAACTTATTGAACATATCATTGTGTAATAGAAATCTAAAGGAAGTTGTAAAAGAAGACAACTCCTTTCTAAAGGTTGGAGTGGGGGCTCGAATCAGCACTTATGTGTGTTGATTTTAAAATTTTCCACTGATGTTTAAATTTCTTATAGTTATGGGCCTTAAATCCACAAAATGTATTAAAGATACAATTTATCCCGCCACTGTGTAAATGAATAGTCTGGGCTTTTATATATTGTGATGACATTCTAAGAAGACGTTACTTATAGAAAATGGTCTACGGGAATTGCTTGCAGTTTCATTGTTTCTTTGCTGGCTGTCAGTCAGGAGCTGATATTTACTCCTAAAGGTGACCCATATTCCTTCTCATGCTTTCCATGTGTCCTGCCTCCAAGAACACTGGGTGAGTTCTTCTCATGACTCAGATCCCTCTAACTTTCCCTCCTGTTGCATCTCTCTAATTTTCTTTTCTGCCTACAGCTGGAGAAAGATTTTCTGCTTTTAATAGCTCATATGATTACATTGCCTATTATATTACCCAGATACCTGGATAATCCAGGATAATCTCCCTATTTTAAGGTCACTGATTAATAACCCTAATTACATCTGTAAAATCCCTCTTGTCATGTAACATATTTACAGTCTGAGTGGTTTAGGATGAGAACATCATTGGTAGGGGGCCTCATTATTCCACCTGCCATACTATGCAAATGATTGAATCTCTTTAAGCCTTTTTTTCTTTCTATGCTAAATTTTCATTTCAGTATTATGCAGCTGCATAAGTATAAATATTTGTACAATATACAGCAATTATGACATCCAGAGGGAATGTCTTAGAGAAAATAAGACTGCAGATATTTTATTGCTTTATTGCCCAGATTTGAACAAGCTTTCAAGCTGGTAGATCTATAGCTGGGAGTACTACGAAGGAACACATTTTACAGTCACAGGAGACTGACCACATAGAACACAGGAGATTTTCTACCAGCTGACTGGAAAGGTTTACAACAAACAGATAGCATGAATGCAACCTGAAGTATACTGTAGCCACCCAAAATGCAAAAATGCATTTGGCAAAAATAATAATAATACTATACAAAATATACGCAAAAATATTATTCGTAAACAAGCAGGTAGTTGGGCATTAAAGGAAACTAGACAGTTTAAAAGCAAAGGCTGCAAACCATGACTGGTCTTGATGTTTGAATGCAGAAGAATTGGTTATGACAGTCTCCACACACAGATATGAATTGTAAGTGTGGAAACCACTTTTCTTTTTTTCTTCTTCTTCAGAGGAGCATTATAAGAATCACCTACCACCCAGGATTTTTGGTGAAGGTAAAAGATATGTATGAAAATCACTTAGGCCCAATCCTGGTACAAATCTGGTATTTAATAAATGCCACCATGTAATAATTTTTAAACATCATTACTGTTCTAATTTGCTTAATATTTTTTAAATACTTACAAAAAATAAAAGACATCAGACAATGGATGGAAAAAAAACAAAATAAGAGAGGTGAAAATACATGAAGTGAAAATCTTATATTCAATATTAGAACTGGGAAACTATATTTCACTGGATATTTGGAGATATTTGAAGACTTTGTTAGAGAATATATAAAGAAGGATAGAAGAAGATGGATAATACTAGCTGTATTCTCAAAATGTTCATCTCTCTCATTTAACCATGCAGACATAGGCAGGCTCTGTGAGGCATCCAATGATACATGTTCCTTAGAAACTACACACCTGTATGCCTCTAGTTCATGACGTTGCCCTTGTCCATAAATCTGAGGCTGTCACATACTGTCATCTCTGCATTCCAGCATGGAGGAAGTGAGAAAAAGAGCAGAACGAAAAGACTTTTCTTACAATATCCCAACCTGGAAATAGCACTCGTCACTTATATATTATATCGGCCAAAATTTAGTCACATGCTTATGTGTAACTGCAAGGGTAGCAAAGAAATGTTAGCTCTAACTGGGCTATGTTCTTTTAAAATTTTGGGTGGAGATTTCTATTGATAGAGGAAGAATGGATTGACCTAGAAAACCATTTCTGCCACAGGAAGTGATATAATAATATAGAGTTATAATATGTAACTTCAAAAAGAAAGAAAGAAAAAAAAATGCATAGTTTTAATATATTATCCATTAGGCAGTGTCAGCCTTCAAAATGGCTTTTAATTTGCCCTGTTTCAATGCAGCAGTCGCCTTTATCTATTTTACCTATCACAGAAGACTTCCATACATTTAATTCTGACATATCTACTTTCTGAAAGTCATTACTATCATGTCATTCAGTAAATCAAGACCGTATCTTCACTCCCTGTTGTCATCTTTATTAAACTGAAACCTCACTTCCAATATCAAGATTTTTAAAAACTTTAATATGACATTTTTCTTATTTCTTTCCAATATACACACTCTAGTTGGATCAGTCAACTCACTCAGTTTTCTGTCTGTCTGCAACTGAGAACGCTTGAAGCCAAGGACTGAGTTCCAAAGAGTTATTATAGTGGGAAATTTTTCCGTTTAGGCAACTCAGAATGTCTACAGCTATGTGGAAAAGAGTGAAGTCAAAAATCAATGGAGAAATTCCAAATTGAAGTACCAAGGAAATCCCGAATATCAAGTCCAGATCATTAACGGGTGAGGTGAATCTGGAGATTGAGACAATATTGCAGGGCTGGATGGGGACAAAATCTGGGAGAAACCAAGTTAAAAATAAACCATTGTGTCGCATGAATTAGGGGTAGAAACGAGTCTTGACTATTTAACTGGTTAAAGGCCTAAAGTTATGGTTGTAGAAAAGTAAACCAAGAGGCTGATAGTCGATGAATGGATAACTTCTTTTCTGCCATCCTCCCTCCCTCCTTCCTTCCTAACTTCCTAACTTCCTTTTTTCTTTCCTAACTTCCTTCCTTTCTTTCTTCCTAGAAGGTAGGCAGCCAAGGGCAAAGACAGGCCAGTACAGCAGAAGCCAGCATGTGGAGGGTGAAAAAATAGGTCAGTGACATTTGAGGTAATCCAAGAATGGTGTCTGTGTAGCTTGGGAAGGAAACATGGCAGGGTCAAGAGCACCCATGAGGAGGGCATCGGGGAAGTATAGTGGTCCATCAGGTTTTAAGATGGGATACAGGTGGGGGATAGGACAAATCATTAAATATATTGATACCCTTTTATTTAGAGGAGATAAATTTCTCACTCATTGAGAAGGGTAGCAGAGATATGGAAAGGAGAAAAGCTAGAATTAATTCTGTGTTGTTGGACTGCAAGTACTGGTGTGAACTCATGCTTTTCAGTTCCTAAGAGTAGATAGAGAAGTAACTATAGATTCGAACATGTGTTGATATGTGCTTGCTAAGTATATAGCTATGCTTTTCCTAACGCTATGTATAGGGATGGCCATGGATTAATGATTCTAGGAGCTCTGAACACAACTAGTTGTGAAGATTTTATTTCAGAATACCATTCTCCAATAAAAAGAATTAAGGACTTTTTGAGGAAAAAATTCATGATACTGAAGCTGAAGCAAGAAAAAAATAAAATGAGAAAGTGCCTTTCTTATACCAGGAAGTAAAGAAATACTCAGTTGAGGATGGAAACATATCAAAAAGACAGGAGCCAGTTTGAAGAAGTTCCTAAAGGCACACTGAGCATCAATACATATAATGAAGATAAGAAATTTGACTTCTTGAATAATATAGCAATCTTTGAATCCATATTGATATAAGTAAATAAATAAGAAAAAGATAAATCTCTCCCTTAAAGTGGGATGTGAATTGAAAATGTAAAGCAATTATTGGATTAGAAAGATCCATTTGACAATCAGCAAAGTAATCATTATTTCAGAGGAAAATATCACTGGATGGTAAAATTAGTGAGAGAAAGTGAGATAAAGCTTGAGCTTTAGAGAGCCTCAATACATATTTAAAACAAAAATATTAATTTTAGAAGTGAGAAAGACTTTCCAGTGGTAAGCTCTGGCTGTCACCATGTTACTCAGAAGCATCCCCAGTCATGGTACAAATCAATGCCATGCCATACCTGCTAGGCACAACAAGAACTGAAGGTTACACCTATATTACTTCAAACAAAACTGCATAACCTGAGAACACTCATAAGGAGATGTATTACCAACTCAAATTGAGAGGCATTCTACAAAATATTAAGGCCATAAAATATTGAGGAACTCTTGCAGGAACTGAGATACTTGCCAACTGGTTGTACCATGTGATTCTAGATCAGATCCCTTGTCAACAAGGAACTTTACTGGGACAAATGGTGTTCTAGCGCCTAATTCTGTGTAACACACTACCGCACAACTCAATGTCTTTGAAACAGTGATAGCACTTACTTAACTCAAACCCTTCAACTTTGGCAGGGCTCAGTGGAGACAGCTGGTGTCTTCTTCTCTTGGCTATAGTTGAAGCAACTCAAACTCTGGGGGCTGTATCATCTGAGGGTCTGCTCACCCAAATGCCTGGAAGCTGATAATAGCTGTCATCAGAGACCTTAGAAAGGGCCGCCTGCCAGAACATCTATATGGGGTTCCTTCATGTGCCTCTGTTTCCTCACTTCATAGTGCCTGCAATTGAAGGGTAAGCTCTCAGAATGAGAGTTTCAGAGAAAATCTAGAAATTTTCTAAAACAGCCTCCACTGTTTTATGAAAGGAGTGGGTATTTTAAATCTAATCACATTTAGCAGAATTTGAAAGGGGCCCCTGGGCAAAGGGTATTTAAAAAAATGTTTTTAATTATACTCATGACTTTTCTTTAGTCTTAAAATTGTTTTAACCAAGAAATAAAATAAAATAATTAAAATAAAATAGAACAACAAAGTCAACCGCAGATGACATTTTTCAGAATATAGGAAGATATTCTCTAAATGTGTCTTGGTGAGCTCAGGCTGATATAACAAAATTTCATAGACCGGATGGCTTAAACAATGGAAATGTATTTTATCAGTGTTCTGGAGGCTAGAAATCCAAGATCAAGATGGCAGCATGAATGGGTTCTAGTGAGAGCATTCTTCCTGGCTTGCAGACAGCTGTACCCTCACTGTGTTGTCACATGTCCCTTACTCTTTTTGCAAGGGCACTAATCCCATCTTGAGGGCCCCACCCTCAGAAATCTACTAAACCTCATTATCTCTGAAAGTCCCTATCTCCAAATACCATCACATTAGGGGTTAGGACTTCCACATATGAATCTTGAGGGGATAAATTTTAGTCCATAGGACCGTGGTTAATTATTTTCTTAAAGTTTTTAAAAAATCAAGTGTAAAATATTAAATTTCAATTCTTTGAAGATATTTATGTAGGGAAATATAATTATATAGCATTGTTTTGTAGCTTCCTGATAATATGGCTTTGATACGATAGTAGATTTCAGAGAATCTAACATAAAAATGTCTGTGTGGTCCCTTAGTCTGTTCCTCTTGAATATCAGTTGCCTTGGTAGGGTGTTATAGTAGCTGGGTTGAAAATTTTAGTCTGAAGATTTAGACTGAAGATTTCAGTCCCTGTTAAGTAAATGAAACACAGGCCTGAGATGTTGATTGAATGGGGATCCTGCAGTTTGAATCCATTTCATTTCTTCTTTTGTTCTTTCTTGACAGTCAAAACCCTGGTCACCCTTACTCTGGGATACATCATATCATCAATGAACTAGAGTCTCAGCTCTGATTTCTCTGATTAGATTAGACAACTCCAATTCCTTTTACCATCCCACTAGTGCTTAGGGGTAGGCTACAGATCACTTTTTGACAAGGTCTAACTATCCTAAGGAAGACGTTTGAGAGAGGCTTATGGATCCAAGTAAGTCCTCAGGTTGAAGCCCCAAATTCTAACTTTAGGAGAGAGTGCTAACTATAAACTTTTATTTTAAATAATTATAAATTGACATGCTGTTGTAGGAAGTGATACAGAGAGATTCCATGCGAACTGTACACAGTTCCTTACAGTGGTGACAGCTTGCAAAACTATAGTGTAGTATCACAACCAGGATACTGACATTGATGCAGTCAAGACACAAAACAGTTCTACAGGGATGCTTTGCTGCCCTTTTGAAACCACACCTACCTTAACCCCTGATTTTCACTTATCTGTCCTCTGATTCGGTGATTTTCTCATGTAAAAACATTATATATAGATTTCTTCGGTAGTGACACTTTGGAATTACTTATCTATCTTATGCTCAGCATAATTCCCTGGAGATTCATTTGAATTATTTTCTATAGCAATAGTTTTTTATGACTGAGTAGTAATTCCATAGTATGACAATACCACAGTTTATTTATTCACTCAATAAAAAACATGTGGATTGTTTAGGTTTTTGCTACTAGAATTGAAGCCACGATGACCATGTGTATATAGGATTTTGTGTAAATATAAGTTTCATTTATCTGGTATAAATGGCCAAGACTGTAATTACTCAGTGATATGATAGATCTGTGTGTTGTTTTATAAGGAACTGCTCAATTGTTTTAAAGAGTGGCTATAACATTTTAGATTCTTTCCAGCAATATTTGAGTTTCTTTGTATCTTCTCCAACTTTAATGTGTTCATTAATTTATCTAAAAAGTGTGCAGCAACATGATATTACATGTGATAACTGTGTAATATTTCACTGTGCTTTCAATTTGCATTTATCTTAGGCCCAACGATGTTGAACATCTCTTTATGAGTTTATTTTCCATCCATACATCCATTTCAGTAAAATGTCTGTATATAATCTGCTGCCCATTTACTAATTAGATTGTCTGTATTTTTTTTTACTTTTGTTTTGAGTGTCTTTACATATTCTATTTACTAGTCTTGTTAAGCATATTATTTTCAACTGTTTTCTCCATCTCTGTATCTTCTCTTTTCATTCTTTTAACTGGGTCTTCAGTGAAACAAATTTTAAATTTTGATGAGGTACCATCAATTTCTTTCCTTTCATAGATCATACTATCGGTATTGAATCTAAGAATGGTTTGCCTAATCCTACATACCAAAGATATGGTTTAATTTTTTTCCAAAAAGTTTTATAGTTTTATGTTTTACATCTAAGTCTGTTATACATTTTGAATTAATTTTTAGATATGATGTGAATTTTAGGTCAATGTTTTTTGTTTGGGGTTTTTGTTTTTTGATTGTTTTACCTACTAACATCCAGTTGCTCTAGTGCATTTCCTTTCTCCATTGAATTCCTTTTGCATCTTTGTCAAAAATCAGTTAGGTATGATCTACTTCTAAATTCCCTATTTCATTACACAGATTGGGTTTATCCTTCTGACAATATAACAGTATCTTAATTACTACAACTATAAAATAAGCCTTAATACCAGGTAGAATTTTCCAAACTTTAATTTCAAGATTGCTTTTGTTATTTTACAGCCTGTCCCTTCATATATATATATACATATATATGTATGTATATATGTATATATATATATATATTTCAGATTATGTACTCCTATTTATTAAAAAAAAGTACTTGGTTAAATCTTGATAGGAATTGCTTTCAAGCTGCACATAAATTTTAGGAGAATTAAAATCACTACTATGTTAAGTCTTCCAGCCGATGAAAATGTTATATCTCCCCATTTACATAGGTTTTCACTAATATCTTTCATGAACATTTTGTCACTTTGAGTATACACATCTGCTGCATGTTTTGTTAACTTTTTAATTTTTTGAAGTAATTGTAATTGGCATAGTGTATTAATTTTTGTTTTTATATGTATATTATTAAAACATAAAATTTGATTTTTTCATGTACTTATTCTGTATATTTGCATTATATGATTTTACTGAACTCATTTTGTAGTTATAGGAAGTTTTTGCCGATGCAGGGCTTTTCTATATAGATAATCATGCTATACACAAATAGAGACAGTTCTAATTTCTTGCTTTTAAATCTGTATGCCTTTTATTTCTTTTTCTTGCCATTATAGGAGCTACAAATTCCTGTATTATCTGAATGAAAATAATACAATGGAGAAAAGAGATGTTTCTCAAACAAATATTCTAAAAAAATAAGAACATGCTCAGATCCTATGAGGCCTGGTCAGTCTATTCAAAGATTAAAGAACTTAGAAATTATTTCCTTGTAAATAATTTGAACATTACTCAGATCATAATGTGTCTTCTGATTGGATAGGCATATTGAAAACCCCCAAACATTATGAACATTCCAATGAACATAAGAAGTCTGTAGTTACTTATATTGCTCATGAATCAAGTAAAAATTCTGATGAGAAAGAACACTAATCATTACCCCAAAGTGATCAGAATGGTTGTACCTTCTAGAGGTCATGATAAACAGTGGCATTCTTTAAATTAAAAAAATATATATATATATATATATATTTTTTTGATATATATATATCATTAGCCAAAACTCTTTTAAACTAATAGGAAAAATAGGGGGAAATGTACAAAATGGAGTTCTAAGCCAAAAAAGTAAATACTATCCCAATACTCTTTCATTATTGTAGATTCTATCCCCAATTTGAAAAATAATGACTAATTATTTGATGAGCAATTATTTTTGAGTTCCTGTTAGAGTAGAAACTCTGAGAGAAATTTTTAACTTTGGCCCACTAGAAAAACTAGCTTCAAGGATTTATTCAACAAAATAAGTTCTGGACAATGATAACTTGTCACTGAATCCAAGTATGTTCAGTTCCAGGACAATGTAGCTGTTTTGAAGGGTCAGATGGGAATGGAGGAATAAAGTTCAGAGAAGAATAGGCTGAGGAGAAATTACTGGAGGGATTCAAGATGTTGCAATTAAGAACTTTGCCTCTGGCATTATAACCCTACTGCTTTGTAGAAGTATGATCATGGGCAATTTAGTTAATAGGTTTCGAAGTGACCAGTTCCTCATCTATAAAATATGAAGATAATAAATAATAACATCTCATTGTATTTTCACTGAATTAATGTGAGTTGAGCTCTTTAAAGCATGATGTCTGACACATACTAAGTGGTCAATAAATGTAAGAAATTATTGTTGTTATTATAAAAGACATAAATGTGTTACCTTATATTATGTGTTAATGAAATGACACTCTTCTTCTGGTAGCACTTATTGTAAAGACCTTCTAAATTCAGTTGTTTATCATTTATCTTTCTCATGTACATAATTATATACAAGATAATGTTAAGCACATCATGTCATACTGAATAATATTCAATCCAATGTAATAGAAGTAATTTAATAGGGCCCTCAGGGTATTTAAGTGAAAACAATATGAGATAAAAGTAAAACAAAAAATAAGTATAAGAAATGTATTACATGGTAAATTTTAGAACCAATAAGTTGAAACTTATCAAAATAATGAAATTAATAACATTCTGTCATAATTTTTGTTTTTGACAAAATATAGTCACTTGCAGTAATTCATTTACTCCTCAGTATTTAAGGTGTTTATCATTATCTTTATTCCACAAACTGAGCCTCAGTTTAAGTGATTTGCACAAAATACACACCCTGTCAATGGCAGAACAGAAAGCAGATCTGTCTCCTCACTATTAGCCCAGTCTCATTTCTACTTCATTTTATCTGTGTCAGTATGTGCATGTATATATAATCCATTTAGAACCTGAATAAGAATTTCTGTAACAAGAAGGAGAGCTTCTCAGATCTGATTTATTTAGTAGGTAGGTCATTATTTCAAGCAGATTTATTTAGTAGGCTGGGAAAAGTTAAAGGTGAAGAGGAATGAGCACATTTGAATACTATATATCTGACTTTCTCAACTAAATCATAGAGAGCTCTAAGACTAACCTCTCTATCTTCATGTAGCTATCTAAATTGAAAGTTTAAGATATGCCAAACAATGTCAAAGGAAGATTGAGGTAAATGATTGATGTTATAGTCACTGTGGGAAAACACTAATGTAATCTTGGTTGGAAATTCTAAAAGTCTATTGCAATTTGAGAAGGAACTAATTTTAGTTTTAAGTCAACTGTATATTCATCAATCATGCTGACCTTTGTCTTTAAAAGGTACTTGTTGGAGTGTGTCAAGGTAAATTTTATTCTTAATTTCACCTTTGGAGATTTGTGTAGGTGTGTTTTGCGTAAGTGGATAAAATTTTCATGTTCACATGAATGATCATTGGGACAATCTTTCATTTCCCAATGAAGGTAGGGAGAGAAAGTGGGAGAGAGAGAAGGAGAAAGGAAAAAGACATTATAAGCTTGAATGGGTTGCCTACTTTTGTCAATTAGTAACTGATTGTGTTAATTTCCCATTGCTACAATGACAGCTACCAAAACTGAGTAGTTTAAGACAACACAAATTTATTATCTAATGTTTTGGAGGTTGGAAGTTTGAAATGGTTGTCAGTGGACTAACATCAAGGTGTTTGCTGGGCTGCGCTACTTTCTGGGAGAAAAAGTTTTTGGAGGGGGGCTGGTTTCCAGTTGCTAGAGGTCCTTGGCATTCCTTGACTCCTGGATTAGCAATGACAATTCCAATTTGTCATATGAATCCCTGTTTGCTTTTAAGGTAACGTTTTCACTCACAGATATCTGGGATTAGGACGTGGATCTTTGGTGAGGGGAAAGGATTATTCTGCAACCCACTAATTGATAATGGATCTGTTTCACCAAATGATACTTTTAGTCACCAAACTGACAGTTCCTGGAAGATAGAAGCAATCTCAAATTCGGAATTGCTAAGACAAAGAAAACTGAACTAGGACTGAAATTCTCTGTGCTCAGGCAATAATTGGTTTGTGCTTTTTCTAACCCTGGATCATCTAAATACTGATGCTTTAGTTTATGCAAGTTATTTAGACTCTCTGTGCTTCGATTCTTCAACCATAAAATGGAGATTTTTTTTTTTTTTTACATTTCTCTCAGAGTTCTACTGTAAGAATTACATTATTTGACTTGGAATTTGTTCTGAGCTTAGCACATGACTGAAGTAGTTTGAGTATGCGCTGTATATTTTCCACCATCATCAGTGTCACTAGTAGCAGCATCAACAGTAGTAGTCATGGTGGAGGAGGAGGAGAAGGAGTAGAAGAAGGAGAAGAAGGAAAAGTAGTAGTGTAATCAGTGTCTTCATCTTGTTAGTTTCTGATCTCGTCACAAGATTAATCTAAGGATCAGTAATATGTAGGAGAGAACACTATACAAATGATTTGAAATTAGGACCAAGTATTATCCTCTTTAAAACATGGCCAAACTAAAAAAGAATTTCTAAAATGCCTCTCATAATTGTCCAACTGAAATACACGACTGGTGCATTTATTCATCAGCTTTTTCCCCATTGGTCAAAAAGTAGCCTTAGAGGTGCTGACTCCCTGGCAAGGCATTTGGGGTGATCCCTGGGTGCTGCTTGTGCTGAGCCTGCTCCCTGAGACTCTGAGAAGCAGAGAGATCCTCAGCACATTCTTGAAGTGATGTGTAGTGAATATGAGCCCGAGGTGCTCTAGAACTGTCCTCCACATCTGTTGGCTGAAATCAGATATGAGCCAAGGAAATTTGCCTAATTCATTCAGAAAATAAAAAAAAACATAGGTTTTGATCATGGTTCCAGACTTGAATTCTTAATCTCATGTGACATGCCTGCAAAACTAGGAAAAAAGATGTTTTAGGATAACTTAATCACAATATAAGTGTTGCAAATCTCTCTAAATAATAATTCATTTACAGGATCAGTTTCTTATTTATCCACAATTCTTTCAGCCTCAGTCCTTTTCCCCCTACAAATACAAAACCCATACAGAACTGGTGAAGAATTTATGTTTCATTGCATGGCCTCTTTTAAGTTTCTGACTGAGAAATGAAATGAGTTATTTTTTGGTAATTATTGATAATTACTCTGGTTGGTTTGGACTTTAGATCAGAATAAGCTTTCAGCAGCCACTCTTTTTTTTATCCATCCTTTATTGCATGATAGGTGAAATAAATATGAAATCTCAGCCTTAAAATTATCTAAAATTTTGATTATTCCTAATTTCTCACTAAGTTTAAATTTTCTCTATTATGGCTTTGTAATGTGGTCATTCTCTCTTTCAGCACTTGACAGAAATCTCACAGCCTCTCAAGATAGTGATTTATCTTTAGACATTTACTTAGATACTTCTATTTAAGGTGACATCTAATTAAGACACTTCTACCTTTTAAGAAGAATTATATATAAAAAGGAAAATTGAAAGCTGTTTTTATGTGTTAAAGTAGAAAGATTTAAGAGGAAATAGTGTTTCCCAGATTTCTCTGTGAATTAAGCAATATGTTTGAGTTTCTAATTGGATGAAGGAGAAAAAAAGGACCTAAATACCAGGAGAAGGGAAATGAAGAAAGCTGTCAAATGATAAATGTTGACCAGTGATTTTTTGAGGCCTTTTAAAAACATAGATATTTATTCAAACTTTATGTAAATCTAATACTCATTTTTAATTCATGACATTCAATGGTGTTCTTTCTTTAATTTAATTTAATTTTTTTCAGTGTTCCAAAATTCATTGCTTATGCACCACACCCACTGCTCCATGCAATATGTGCCCTCCATAATACCCACCACCATTCAATGGCATTCTATATCTTAAATGGCTAAACTATTCCATTTTATTGAACCACAAGAGTGTATTAATTAATTCCCTGTTATTAGACATTTGGATTATAGTCAATGAACCTAAACAAGGCTATCATTCAATTCCTTGTAGCTATATCTTTGTATATAAAGATATCTCTTCAGGATAAATTCCTTGAAATTGAGTTGTTTGTTCAAAGTATAAGGACTCTGGAAAGTATACATTATTCACCCTCTCATCATCAGTGAATGAAATTTCTGATATTCCTGAGCCACCATAGATTACTAAGTCTTTTTTTTTTCTTTTCTTTAAAAGCAGGGTTCATGTCCCAGAATGTAGCCCAAAGCTAGGCTTGAACTCATAACCCTGATATCAAGACCTGAGATCAAGAGTCGGATTCTTAACTGAATGAGCCACCCAGGTGCCCCGATAACTAAGTCCTCTAAACTGACTTTACACATAACTGATAATGCTAGGCAGTCGTGTAGTATACATAGATATAGATACAGGTATAAATGGTACAGGTATAATATAGATAATAACCTTTTTATTTTTTATTTTTTTAAATTTTATTTTTAAGCAATCTCCATACCCAGCATGGGGCTCGAACTCACAACCCCAGATCAATAGTCACAGGCTCCACGGACTGAGCCAGACAGGCGCCCCATAATAATCTTTTTAAAAAAAATTCTCACACAGTCCTCTGAGGGGATGAGGACGGATCATTTTGTTTTGTTTTGCTTTACAGAAAAGAAAATTAAGATTTTTTTTTTAAATTAAGATTTTAAGTAGCTAAATGACTTAATGCCACACTGCTCATGAGACCTACTGAGACAACACAATGAGCTATTTTCTGTGATATTGTGTGTCCCCTCCAATGTCACCCTACTGAAAAACTATATACTTTCTGATACTTCATGTAGTAAACTGACAAAATAAATATAGGCACACAATCATTTAACTAAATAGCAGACTTTAAATTCTCTAACTTTGAGCCTGATTTCTATTTTCTTATTTCATGGAGGATTTTAAGATTAAAAAAAAAAAAAAACACTTTACTTTGAAACAAGCGTAGAAATTTCGTTAAAACATTATTTAAAAATGCACTTCCTATAAATTCCACAAATTCTTCAGTCACTTTCCAAACCAGCCACATAATGGCATCCATTTGCTGTGACCCTAAAGTGGAAAATAGTTAAAACTGATTCAGCCATGAAGATAATAGAAACCAACATGACATTCTGACTTTTGTAGTATCCTGGTCACTAGAAAAGATTCAAAGGAAATTATATATTTTTTTGTTTTCATTTACAATGTCCTGATTAGTACTGACATGGAGCATTTTTCCCCCAGTGTACTGACTGCTCAGGTTTCTCTTTTTGTGAATTACTCATTAGTATTTTTTTTTTTTCTTTTGGAGTGAGTCGTCATTTTCTTATTGATCTGTAGGAGTTCCTTATATTTTTTGGATGGTAATTGTGTATCACTTATATTTGCTGTTGATGATGTGTTTTTGTATCTAACTTTGCTTAAGGGTCTTTCTATTGTTAAGAACATTTTTATATTAATATAGTCAAATTTGTTGATTGTTTTCTTAAAGCTTTATATCTTTTCTGTCTTAAGAATGTATCCATACCTTCCCATAAGAAATATATTTTTGACTAAAGTTTCTGCAAGACTAGAGAGTTTAACTTGGTAACACAATGCAGTTTTAATATTTCATTTGATTACAAATGAGCTGAACTATTTTTTTAGACGGTTGTTGAATTTTAATGATCCTTTTTTTGTAAAGTATCTCTCCAAATTCTTAGTCATTTTCTGTGAGTTTCACTTTTCTCAGTTACTTTTTAGAGTTCTTTATACATTTGGAAATTGATCTTTGTCAATTATATGTGCTACAGATATTTTCTCCAAGGTCAAGGTTTGCCTTGGTTCAATTTATGTGTCCTTTGTTCAGCAGAAATTCTTAATTTCAGTGTATCAGTTTTATCATTTTTTATTTACTATAGGAGAAATCCTTCTCTAATCTGAAGTCAAAAATATATTCTCCTATATTGTCTTCTACACATTTTATAACTTTACCTGTCACATTTTTAATCCTGCTGAAATTTATTTTTGCAGATAGTGATAAATATAATTTGATCTTCCCATATATGTAAACAATTATCCTAGTATCATTTATTGACTAGTCACTTGTTTCCCCACTCACGTTTAGTAGTGACCGTCATAAATCAACTTTCCATACAGATGTAAGTACACTGGTCTATTTCTGTAGCCTTCTTTATTCCACTATTTCTCTCTCTCTCTCTCTACTAGAGCCACACTGACTTAGTAACTAGAACTTTATGTATGTCTTATAATCTGGTAGGGAAAATCTGCCTACTTGAATTGGGGAGGGGTTCAGAATTGCTTTGTTATTCTTGGTCCAATATTCTAGATAGATTTAGAATCAGCTTGTCAAATTCCATGGAAATATCATTGATGATCTGAGATTGCACTAAATCTGTTCAAGGTTTTGGGGGAAATTAACAACTTTAGGTTCATATCTTCTTATTTATGATCATGCTATGTTCTTATATTTAAAATTGCTTTAATCTCTTTTGATTAAATTTAATAATTCATTCTATAAGGGATTTCCAGAACTTTTATTAAACTTTAAGTTAAAATAATCTCTTATTAATTTTATTAAATCATCCATATGTTCTTTTAGGTTTTCTGTGTGGAAACCATATTGTGTATGAAGCATGAGAATTTTGTTCCTTTTTCCCCAAACAATATGCTTTTCATGTATCTGCACTTTCCTTCCCTTCTTACCAAGCAGTAGTACAAGAACCATAGTGGAGAGTTGAATCCAAGCGGTGATTCTAGACAAAAAGTAAAACCACATCATACCTTTGTATGGCTGCTGCTCTTAAGTGAAATGTTTTAATGTGTCACCAGTAAGTTTGAGGTTGCTATAGGTTTTGTGGTTTTGTTGTAGATGACTTGAACCTGTGGGAGAAAGTTCACCTCCATGCCCATTTTCCTAAAAGGCTGTGATTGTTATTGTGGTTGTGAATCATGGAAAAACATTGAACGTTTTGAGTGGTAGGTCTCAATCTTTTGATATGATTATATAATGGTCTCCAGCAATAAATTACTATGAAGAATTTTATTAATTAGTTTCTGCTGTTAAAAATTATATTCCTATAGTAAATACTTACTTTATTGTTGGTTTCAGCATATCTTCTTTAGGATCTTTGTATCTATACCCTTGAACAAATATGAATCTTTAAATTTTCTGTCTTGTATAGTTCTTGCCTGGGTTTGGTATTGAATAACCAAAAGAGACTCTTGGTGTCATGGAACAGACTGAGGGGGGTGGGGGGGGAGGGGGTTTGGGAGAGGGGGGTGGGGTTACATTATATGTTTAAATAAAAATAAAAATTTAAAAAATATATTAAAAAAAAGAAAATACCCTTCATATATTAAGGCATCGTGTTTTCTCTTTTCCAGTTCTCTGAAAAAGTTTCTATTAGATTGGAATTTTATTTGGAGAATATTGTCAGCATAAACTAAAATGTGTGGGTGTGGTACTCCTCAGTACTATACTCTACATTCACACACACATACACATATGCAAACACATTTGTGTCACAACTTACGCTTTCCAGAAAAAAATGAAAACTTTCTATGGAAAGTATTGTATCTCTGCTTGAGAAGTCTATGGTGAGATATTTGATGAACATATCAGAGTATTCCAGAAATGTAAAATCACGGGGGCACCTGGGTGGTTCAGAAAGCGAAGCAGCAGACTCTTGATTTCTGCTCAGGTCATGAACTCAGGTTCCTCAGATCAAGCCCAGTGTCTGGCTCTGAGCTCAGCCGGGAGTGTGCTTGAGAATTCTCCCAATCTCTCTCCTCCTGCCCCTCCCTCAACTCTTACACCTACACTCTCTCTAAAATAAATAAATATATCTTTAATATATATGTGTGTATATATTTGTGTGTGTATTTATATATACAAGTAAATATATTTATGTATATATAATTATGTTATATACTATAAACATAAATGCATATTTATATGTATAAATAAATATTTGTATATGTGAAATCTACAAATCTAGATGATCCTGTTGTACATTACCCCCTGCAATTTACCAGCACAGACCCATTTATATAAAAAGATCTAGTGTTAAAACCTCTGGCATTATTTTGGAGCTCAGAGGAACACCATCTTTAAAGCTACTTGGTGTGGCACACAAACCATGCACATAAAATTCAGGATGACATAATAGCTCAAGGATTTTAAAGATCCCTGGACTTGCCTACAAACTGTAGATACTCAGACTGGTTATGCTTTGCCTAAAAGTAAAATAGTTTACTCTGGCTTGGAATTGCTCTAAAGATCATGCAGAGGCATTCATGGCAATCCCAGCTGGGAATATGATGAGTGTTCCTGGTGAAGATGCTGTTATAGAGGAAAACAGGGTTCTGGTAAAAACCTGCTCTTCTTTACATTAATTAAAAGTAATGCTACCAATACACTTGTGGGTAAAAAACAAACCCAAATAAGTGGAGCTCTCTTTGTTTCCCTATTGGCACACAATGAATTACATGGCAAGTGACAACATAAAGTTCACAGAAGCAATCTGGAAAACAAAATAAAATAAAATCTCATACAAATAAAAGGATGAAGGAAATTTATTGTGGCATTAACAACTGCTTTCTGATGTCTGTGTACCTAGCCGTTTCCCACTTGGTCTCTGCGTATGTTATTACATACATGCCCTGTTATTACAGGATAGGCTTTTGAGACTTGCATTTTTCACCTGATTTTTTATAAAACACAGTTATTGCTCATTGGGTGAAAACATAAATATCAAGGTAGGCTGCCTAAACAAACATTCCAGATTCTGACTGTGTCCACATCAGTGGAGATGCTCTGAAAATCATAAGTAAAACTATGACATTTTAGAGTCGTTTAGATATCTTTTTTAAAAAATATTTTAGGGGCACCTGGGTGGCTCAATGGGTTAAAGCCTCTGCCTTCGACTCGGGTCATGATCCCAGGGTCCTGGAATCGAGCCCTGCATTGGGCTCTCTGCTCAGCGGGGAGCCTGCTTCCTCCTCTCTCTCTCACTCTCTCTCTGCCTACTTGTGATCTCTGTCTGTCAAATAAATAAAATCTTTGAAAAAAAATAAATAAAAAATAAAATTAAAAATATTTTATTTATTTGAGAGAGGGCAAGAGACAGCATGAGCCTGGGGAGGGATAGAGGGAGAGGCAGACTCCCTGCCATCCAGGGAGCAGCAGTGAGATAGGGCTAGATCCTAGGACCCTGAGATCCTGACCTGACCAGCTCAGTCACCCAGGCACCCCAGTCATTTAGATATCTTGAGATTAGAGGGAAAGTCTAAGTTGTTGAATGTGGTATCGTGTTATAAGTCCTAGCTTCTTTGTTCCCATGTCAGTTTGTACAGATTAACCATGTAGTTCAGTGTCATAAAGCTATTTACAGAATTATCATCTTTTGAATATACAAGGCTGTGGGTTTCTTTCCAAAATGAAAAAAGAGAGTAGAAAGTTCAAATAAATCCATAAACAATGTAATATCTGAAGGCAATCAGGTACTATCTGTTTTGGACAACTTCCCTTCTGGTTTTATTTTCCTTAACAAGCAGTGGAAATGTACCCATTCGATGTCATTGTATCAGAAACCTTAGGGGGAGAAAATTTAAAAATTAAATGATAAGTCCCTGTCCTTGTGTATTCCACTAGGTAATGATCAGCACAGTGTGCCAGTAGGAAGCACAGTCTTCCTGCCTATGACTCACAGCAGCAGAAAGCCCATCTTCTCTTCAGAGACTAATCTAAATAGGGGTGAAGAACCTGAGGAATAAAATATGACAAAAAAGCAGAATTAAGGTATTCACTTTCCTTCCCCAAAGCAGGCTGAGGTTTTCTTGCAACTGACAATAGATTTTTTAGATAAGTGAATTTCCACAAGGATTGCAAAAGCTTAAATTGCATATGGATTGAGTGATGATTGAGTTTCTAAAGGA
>ML111841.1:56226-72453 GCA_003697995.1 Taxidea taxus jeffersonii
TATATATATATAATCAGTATACAAGAAGCTGAGCAGAGGGAGGAAGGGCAGAAACAACACAGATAATGTTTGTTTCACAGAGAAAATAATCTAGAATCAGATCCTAAAGAATTTGTAGAGATTACAGGGGAGGAGGATAGGGAGTATGTTGGGAAGAAGTAGTATTCATGACAGTTCATAAACATTACAAAATTGTCAAGAGTTTTATTGTCCCTGAAGTGTAAAGTGCATAGCACTGCTAAGAGGTAAATTCTACTAAGGCATTTGGACTTGACTTTAAACGACTGGATTCTGAAAGCATTTGAAGTGAGAATTACACAGTCAACTGTCTCTTATTTTTGTTTTTGTTTGTTTTAAAGATTTTTATTTATTTATTTGAGAGAGAGCAAGAAAGAAAGAAGGAGAGAGAGATAATGAGTTGGGGGTGCAGCAGAGGGATGGGGAGAAGCAGACTCCCCACTGAGCAGGAAGCCTGACCTGGGGCTCAATCCCAGGACCCCAGGAACATGATCTGAGCCAAAGGCAGACACTTAACTTACTGAGCCACCAGATGTCCCTCATCTTTGTTTCAAAACAGAGTGTTAGTTGGCAGTGGTATGGAGCAATAATTGAGAGAAAGTAAAAGTAATACTGAAGTTGTGAAAAGAAGTAAACTCATAAGGAAATTGAACAAGAAAGTACATCTCAGTATACTTCCCAGTTTCTGAATTAAGTGTTTAGGGGACACCTGGGTATCTTAGTTGGTTAAACATCTCCTTTGGCTCAGGTCGTGACCCCAGGATCCTGGAATTGAGTTCCATGTAGCATGCTTTGCTCAGCACCAAACCTGCTTCTCCCTCTGCCCCTCTCCTCACTCATGCTCTCTCTTTCTCTCTCTCTCACTGACAAATAAATAAATCTTTTTTTTTTTAAGTGTTTAGGACATGACTGTACCATTCATCAAACTGGCATTAAAAAGAAGAGAAAAAAAACTTTCAAGGGAAGGTCCTTGAAATATTGATCCTCATCAATGTTGATAAGGATCAATATTTTTTAATTACCTCACATAATGTAAGACACCATGTTGTGCATAAGAATCCAGTGGGTTATGAGCAGTATGTCTTTGATTTTTTTTTTATTCTAGATGTGGATTGATACATATAATTTAAAATGTAAAATTTTAAGATAGATATGATAGGTTCTAAATGAGCATGACAGGTAATAAACACTAAATATATTCAGAGGATGAACAGATTACATTTACCTTAAGAGCTGGGAAAAGTAGTAATGAGACTTCATAGATGAGTAGAAGAAAAGAAGGCTGAGCGGCAGGTGGGCCCAGATTACGAAGTCTTGTTTGAAGGGCAGAAGCAGTATCTGAGAAAATTATATAGCTCTTTGTAGAGGGGAGATATCAGGAGGTTTGGTAAGTTTAATCTAAACATATATAGGTTGTGTGTTGTGGAGTTAGCTGGAAGCAGGAACACCACTTAGATTATTAAAATAACATAAGTGGGGGATGTATGTTGAAATGTGTTGACATTTTTTAAGGGTAATGATGTGCTTGCAGGATTCATAGGAAATCTTTCTAATGGAGTAGAAAAAATGACAGTTCATAACTTACTTTTGCCAGTATGATTACTCCATTCTTTCTCCGAAGTATCTTTTTCTTTTGATTTCTGGGACAAACACATTTCCACTTCTATTTAAGGAGAAATGAGAAGAAGTACAGTAAACACATTTTGACATGTTTGGAGAAAGAAATCATATAACTTTGACTGTTAGAAAGTGAAGGTACCTTAGAGATCATGTTATTTAGCGCCTAATTTTTTTAAAAGATTTATTGATTAGAGAGAGAGTGAGAGTGAGCACAAGGGGAGAAAGAGAGGGATATGGGGAGGAAGAGAAACAGACTCCACTGAGCAGGGAGCCTGACATAGGGCTGGAGTCCACAGCTTCAAGGTCAGGACCTGAGCTGAAATCAAGAGTCAGCGCTTACCTGACTGAGCCACCCAGGCGCCCCTGAGTGCCTCATTTTGCAAATGGCAACCAAGGGCTTTAAATACTTATCAAAGATCAAAAAATGAATTAGAGACAGGTCTGGGAATAGAATGAAACTGTTCCCCATCTAATCTTTGCCTTTACCAGTTTAGATTGGGAGGGAGAGTTATGCAAATAAAGGAACAAATAAAAAAACAAGGCGTGAAGCCTTCCGAAGATTGAAATAAACATGGCATAGGTTTAAATTTGAAAATAATGAATACATTGGAACTTTCTGGCACTTAGGAGGTATATGAATTAGCCCTGGACTTCTTCCATGTAGGAACTTAAAATTAAGCTTGAGATTCCTATGAATTGCGGGCAGAGAGCAGGGAGGGTTATGTTCTCTTAAGCTCCTTGGTCTCTTGGCCTTGATTTCCTTTCATGTTATCTCTTCTGTCCTATAATGATCTGTGTGTAAAACTCATTCCCTTCTTGATCCCCTCCAAAATAATAATACTACTAAATAAAAACCCCCAAACATATGAACAATCATGGTGAAGGCAGCAGGAGATTCCATTTGGCCAACATCAAGACAAATGACCTAAAAAATAGAATTTAAATACTTCTTTTTCTCTCTGGCCTTCTTCCCACGGTGTGAGGGTCCCATCCTTTACTGATTCCTTTGTTCTCTCCCATCTGGCTTTTCTCTTTCTTCTTCTGACTCTCCAGAACAGCAGACATTGCATGCCAGGCCTTAGCCATCTCTCCGAAGCCCGTTGGACCAGCTGATATGGAGACCCCAGTCTCCTGGCCAGGGAAGCCCAGTCTCTCCTGGGCCTGCTTGTGCTGCTGTGTTCTTCATGTCACTTCCTACAACCTCAGAGAGACATATTAACGAACGCCTATCTTACGCCATGTAAAGGGCTAGAAAGTGGCACTACAGAGTGAAAAAAAACCCTGAACTCAAATACAACTAAAAAAAAAAAAAGATGATTTTATAATTTGTAAAGAGTCTTTCAATGTAATTAAGTAAAGAAATTGTATACATTCAATAGCATAGGATCACACTTGGAGATCATAAATAAAAAGGAAATTTTTTGCCTAAATGAATTCACCCAGGATTTCAGCCGTATTCCAGTGGAGGAATTTGAAGTGCTGTCTCAAGTTTATCAAATTGTTTGAAGACTTAAGTCTCCTAACAGTCCCGTGGACTGGGTATTGGAGGTAGTGCTGCTATCATGACTGATTCCTCCCCCCCCAAGTTCTTTGAACTAATTGTTAGTTTGGAATTCTTATAAACTCAATGACTGAGGCTTCTCATTAAGAAGAGAAATATTCTGGGGCACTTGGGTGCCTCAGTTGGTTAAGTGTCCGACTCTTGGTTTCGGCTCAGATCATGATCTCAGGGTCCCTGAATGGAGCCCCAGGTCAGGCTCCATGCTCAGTGGGGAGTCTGCTTCTCCCTCTCCCCCACTTCCCCTCCTTGTGCTCTCTGTCTCTGTCTCTGTCTCTCTCTACCCCCAAAATAAAGTCTTAAAAAAAAAAAGAAAGAAGAGAAATATTCTAAGGAATGGTGTCCTATACTACTCTTTGCTTAACTTTTCCTTCAACTTTAAAAGGAAGCTAAAACCCTGGTGGAGTTAATGACTGTTTCACCTGCTCCAATTGGATGATGATGATGAATTCCCAGGATATCCTGTAGGGAGAGCTAATAAGTATAAAGCAGAAAAAATCATAACCATCCATTGTAGTTAGTACAGGATCTACTATGCATTTTTATTTTAATGTTTCCACAATTTTTTAAACATGGAGGGGGAGACAAACCATGAGATACTGTGAACACTGAGAAGCAAACTGGAGGGGAGGGCAGTAGGGGGATGGGTGAGCCTGGTGGTGGGTACTATGGAGGGCACGTATTGCATGGAGCACTGGGTGTGGTGCATAGACAATGAACCTTGGAACACTGAAAAAAAATTTAAAAAATCAGGATAATGTTCAATTAAAAGCGAAATCATGCTGGACATAATTTTTTTTTGGAAGAAGCTTCTTTCTCAGAGCTTATTTGGGCATCATTTCATCTTCTCTGGTACCTATGCACCTGCATTAGGAAATTCCTTGATTACTGAATAGAGTCTTGATTAATAAAATGCACTTGCTATCCAGCATTTAAGAATCTCTTAACAGTGTCTAAATTTCAGATTTCAGAATTCAGCATGAGACCATGTTACTTGAAGCCGACATTTTGGGAATAGAGATTTCATGTGTTAATGAGCGAACCCATGTTGGGCCCTTAATTCTGCAAACACAATGTGTACCTCTTCTGTGGTGATTTTCATAAGGAAAAGTGGCAGAGAGAGGGAATTAAGGACCACTGAATTCTTACATTGAACCAGGCACATTTATATCCTATTTAAGAAAAACCTGACCCAACCTGTAAGGTTGGCATTTCTATCTTTATTTATATCTAGGGTTGTCTCCTAATGTTTGCTAACTTCAGAGTGCATAGTATATACATACATCTTAAACTTATGTCTTAAACTGTCTTTAAATGTAAAGTAGGATCACAGTCCATATATATCCTTTCTCCTCTCTAGCAAAGCAGAATATGCCATCCTTCTTATTGTGTTTTGCTGCCAGATATTATCATGTGAATGATATCTAGTCTTTTCTGACCTTAAAGTTTGCTTGTCTCATCTTTCCTGACCATTGCAATAGTCAACAGTCTGTTTTCCTAAAGTCTTTAAAAGAATGTTGTCACCTCAAATTATCTGAAACACTCTTCATCTATACAAACAGAACTGAATGTTGTATCCTTATGAATGACCCCATAAAACAATAAAAAATGTTTATTTAATCAGCAGGTTTAAATAAATAAATATATATATATACATACATATATGTATGTATATGTATCTGTGTTGTGTAACTTCTTGTCCTTTTTCTATCCCTCTTCCTTTTCAGTTCCTGTGGTTTTATAGCTTAAGATGTGAAATAGTGATTCATTTTTGAATTTCAGATAAACACCATACTATTTTTACTATAAGTATGTCCTCTGAAAATATTGCATAATTATATTGAAAAATTTTTCATGTTTACCTGAAATTTGAAGATAATTTGGGGGCCTGTGTTTTTAATTGCTTAATCTTGCAACTCATCTGACATTTGTAAAAGATCCCAATTTGAAGGAAATATATATTTTAATTTTGATTTTTTATATTTTGAGAGTATATGCCTGCTTCAAATGGCTTTTATTTTCCCTCACTGATTTCCTTTTAAGATTATCATTATTGCTGGGGCACCTGGCTCAGTGGGTTAAGCCTCTGCCTTCAGCTCAGGTCATGATCTCTGGGCCCTGGGATCAAGCCCTGCATTGGGCTCTTTGCTCAGCAGGGAGCCTGCTTTCCCCCTCTTCTCTCTCTGCCTGCCTCTGCCTACTTGTGATCTGTCTGTCAAATAAATATCATCTTTAAAAAAAGATTACCATTATTGCTTATTAATTGTTACCCCTTTCACTCATTCTAGGATAATGAGAGGATGAGAGTCGTTTTCTCATCATCTGGAGGTTTATAGTTAGTTAATTATGTTATTTTATTCAGTTTTCAAGTTAGCCCCTTAGGAGATATGATTACACACTATTTCCTCAAGAATTGTTTTTTTTTTTTAAGTCATCAAACACCCTCTAAACTGATACTTAGATTTAAGACCTCTATCAGTTTTTAATCCTTATTGGAAAACTAAAACTTTGACAGTATCCCCCTTTTACTTTCACTGATATATTCTGTACAAAGGTACTATGTGTGCCATTCCATGTTTGAAAATAAATACTGGGGCACCTGGGTGGCTCAGTGGGTTAAAGGCGCTGCCTTCGGCTCAGGTCATGATCCAGGGTCGTGGGATCGAGCCCCACATCGGGCTCTCTGCTCTGCGGACAGCCTGCTTCCTCCTCTCTCTCTGCCTCTCTGCCTACTTGTGATTTCTGTCTATCAAATAAATAAATAAAATCTTAAAAAAAAAAAAGAAAATAAATACTGCGACTACTCTTTAATTCTATCTTTGTCTTCTTGTCTGGGAAGTTTTCAAGGTCACAGAATAGTGGAAATTAAATTTTAAACTTTGCACATGGGTAACTATTTTTTCCAGAAGTTATATCTTCTTTTAAAATGCTAAAGGAGTCTCTCCTTGAGATACGAAAATTTATACCTCGGAATGTTGTCTCAGATGCCACCCCCACCTCAATCACAAAATGAGGGCTTTATCTAAAACCGCTACTTTATTTTCAAAGATCTTTGAAAATAAATTCTCTAATAATTTTCCACTCACAGAAATAAAATATCTTACAAAATATCAAGAGAGCAAACTCCATAAAGAATTAATTGCTCCGATAGTCTGTCTATATATTATAGGCCCTACAGAGCCTCTGTAGAAAACAAAACAAAACAAAACATCAACAACTACTATAACCCAGTGAGAGGTCAACAAATCCCAATAGCTTTTAGCTTATAAACTAAAGTACGTAATCTTAGGAATTTACTGCTGCAGAACCTTATAAATTTACCCTTAGAACCAGAAGATAGATGAAACCATGTTACAGTCCTCAAAAAAAAATCTCTTCCTCTCTGATTCAAGATCAAGGTCTGCATTGCTGTTTGATGTGGAGGAATCATCATGTGATTCTAGTATATTTTCTTATAAAAACATATTTTTAAGGAATTTAAGTGTTAGCTTGGATTTTCTAGTGAAAATGTCTTTATTGCTTATTGAATCAATACATTTCCCATTATTCTTCACAGTAAGCATCAGCGACTTTATCTTATAGGTTTAAAATTTATATTTTTATTTGCATTATTTGTATTATTTGCATTATTTTATATAATTTGCATTAATAAGCTGGTGTAGAGGCCATTGATGGAGCAGACATGACATTCCTAAACCAAAATGTTTGATGAAGATTAAGCCAAAAGAAAATAAAGTTATTCCAAAGGGAATGATCTAAAATATTTATATGAAATTACAGAAGAAAAAAAATTTGTCATCATCTTTAAAATTTTTTTTGCATTTTTTAAAAGCAAAGTCAATTCTATTTAGCTCAAATTATGGGAAAGCTCTGGGAATCTGGAAAATCACATAGAGTCAGTAATGAAAGTGTAGATAGAATATAATTCAACTGCCTGGAGAGTGTTAGAGTACATGACCTCTTTGGGTAAGTATGACCCCACGTGAAGTCAACTGTAATGAAAATTATTTTGAGCAGTTCGTGGTTTTAGAGAGAGCTTTAGTTCCAGCGAGGTCAAAGTAAGTTGCCATGGATAATCTCTCTAATCGAAGGTGGGTGTTATGTATAAAGAAATTGCCAAATGCCCCCTATGTCTTTAAAGAATTAATGATACAAGAGAGCTCACACCACATTTTCACTCATGCTCTGCCATTTGTAGAAAGATAGAACCAAGTATTATGACCTATCCCTCCCTCAAATTCATGTACCTAGGAAACAAGAAAGGAGGAGATGGTCTTTGCTCTTTGATCAGAGAGTGAAAATCCCCAGTGAATCTGAATTTTGCTAAATAGGATCCTCTCAAAAGTGGTCTCAGAGGGACATTTAGATTTACCCTTATTGGCCTTTCACTACCTTGAACATTTTTTCTAATTTTTCTCTTTCATTGTCTGTCCTCCTGTTTACAGCTGTCTCATTTTTTTTATGAATATTTGGTGTATATAGAAACGAAAACTAACGTGTCTGTCCACTTGCTTTTACTGGCTACTGGATTCCTGTTCTGTCCAGGCACTGAAGGAGCAGTATTTGGGCACTCTGTTGAAACACCTCACATCAGAGCAGAACCTTCCCAAGACCTCAGGTAAGTTCTGCCTTCTCCAGCTCTGTCAGACTCCCCATCGCTGTTGATCTGCCCTTGATGTACAAGGAAGTAAAACTGAAAATGTGCTATATACTTATATAAAAAGTTGACGTTCCCTACCTACATGGTAAATATCAAGTGTTTGATTGAGGACAAGAAAATGTGAGTTATTATTCTAAATTTATATGTATTTTTACCCCTAATAAACATACCAAAAAATATCAAAATAAATATCCAGACAGGAAGAGTGTGGAAAAGGCAGTTAGAGAGGAAGTTTAGAGGAGGATTGGTAAACATCAGGATTCTGGAAAATCTGACATAGACAATGAAACACATGACATACATAGGCAGAAAGAATGAGGAGGCAGAGAGTAGGAAAAAAACAATAAATGGTCAAGGGGTGTTGGGTTGAGGGAAATATAAAGCAATGTAAATAGTAATCGGAAAAAGGCAGAGCTTAAATGTCCTATAATGGACTCCTCAACCTAATATTGCCAGTGGAATAGGCTGCTTCCTGGTACTGTACTGTTTGTAAGAGGCACAGTTGGATGTAACAGCCCTCAATACCCAGAAAAGTGTAAGACAACTTTATAGGGATTCTTCCCAGGATGATCACAGCCAACTGTTAATAAAAGTTGAAATACTAAAATCTAGTAACTGATCAATGGATGTTCTTTTTTTTTTTTTCCAATGGGTGTTCTTAACTCAATAAATAACAAGTTTTGGGGATCAGAGATATTTTATATAGCTTAATGTGGTAATCATTTCACAATGTATCCGTACATCAAATTATTATGTAGCGTACCTAAGACTAATAGAACTTTATATGTCAATAAAAAAGATGTTTTATATAATTACTTTTTGATAGGTAAATTACATTCCATAATACATTTCTATGGGATTAAAAAAAGACAACAATAATGATAATTTTTTAAAAATCATATATTAAAATTCATTTTTAAAGCTGAATCAAAGTATCAACCTGGGAGACAGTCTTTGTCTTGGAAAACACAATACAAATATTAAGAAAAACACGAGTTATTTCATAAAGATCAGGTTCAGCCCTTCCCATTTGGATAAGTGAAGAAAAAATGTTCAAATGAAAATAAAAAAATAAAGTAAAAAAATTTTAAATGAAAAAAAGAAAACCATACTTTCACAACAGTACATTTTTCAGACCTCTATAGTTCTATGATAAAATTTCCTAAGGAGCCCAGTTTCTCAGTATCTCAGCATTCCAGATGCAAACAGTCTGGTTAATAATAACAGAAAAAGGTGGCCATCTTCCGGTGATCGAGGTATTTTTTATTAGACAAAAATAATTTTTTACTCAATGCCAAAACCCCAAGGATTTAGGAGGGTAGAAGAGTATGTATAAACAACATCTCATGGTGTGTTATAGTTTTAACTTACGGATCTTTTTTCGGTTAGGAATTCGACATTTTTTATGTAATTATTTATCTTATCCCTCCCCATCCAGCAAGGTTGTATGTTCCATTAGACCAGAATCTGCATCCTTCCTTGTCTGTATTTAGTGCTATAGGAGTCAACATGTAGCTCACTTATAATTGTGTCTGATAAATATTTGTTCATCTGAATTGCTGAAATAGCAAAACTCAATACAATAATGAGAATGTTGAGTGCATGTAAGATAAGAAATGTCCAAGTTACTGTGTCTTAATTCTAAGACCCATGTGGCCAACATTAACTCCAATTGTTTTGGAACTGTGTTTTAGTACAGGTGCCAGAGTTTAGTGATTCATTCAATAAAAAAATTATTTAAATTATGCCATTCTAAAAGAAACCTCATTTTACTTATAACGTTTCAATGACTATATACTCACTGTATGATTTTCATCATGAAAATCTATGCCAAAAGAGAAATAAGAACTGCTCTTTTAATTACCTTGCTGACATGTCTCAAAATTCGTGTGAATGTGAATTAAATTATAATTAGCATATAGTGTTTCTGGTTTTTATTTTCTAATTATCCATCAATTATTTAAATGCTGCACTGAGCTAAGCTTATCTGCTAGTGCTAAAAGCAAATTAACAACCCCCAAGATGAGTGTTACTGGTCTAAATTCAAAAACTGAAACAGAAGCAAAGCACAGTAATGATGGGGGTGTTCAATTATTCATTTGTGTACATGAAGATTAAAAGCAGAGTGTCTGAGAAGATCTTTACAAGTCCTGCTGACAATTTTCCTTTCAGGGCAGTAAGAGGTACTCTTAGTTGACACCTAATTCTAATCAACAAGGTGAGATTGGTTGGCCAGGTAAATCAAATGATAATTTGGGGAGCAAGTAGCCGTCTTGTCTTTAATTTTGTTTTTTTGAGAATAAAAGACATTAGACAGGTACATTTCAAAAGGTTTATTAAAGAGTATAGATAGTATTTTGGTGTGGACGTTAAGTCTATTTCTACAGTTTATTTATTCAACCAATGTTTAATGAGCGATTCATGTGTGCCAGATTCTCTGCTAGTTTCCAGGTGCACTATACTTGTAGATTTTCTATGATGTCTTATATAGAGTGACATTGCCTTTTAGGAGGGCTCTATGTGTTAAGAAGGTGAAAAAAATATGTTGAATAGTAAGTAAGGACGTAATGGTGTATGTGTCAAGAATAGCCCAAGTATGGATGTTTTCCTTTCTTATTTCTTAAATTAACGTATAGCTAAATTATTACAGTTCAAAAGAGTTTCTCCACTCTCTGGTGAGGAGTGATGAAGCCTGTTGTATGTTGCCCAAAGTGTTTGGATCTGTGTTTCATTAACTGTTCCAAGAGAGGAAAAAAGAAAAGATTTAAAAAAAAGAAAGAAAAGAAAAGAATCCAGACTCGGATACATTTCAGTAAAATGAATTAATATTTAATGATGTAACTGGCATCTCTTCATCATGTTTATTCTTATATGAATACAATTTTAAACTGAAATGTTAAGTTTTATAGGTTCCAAATTAATCTCTGAAAACACATAGCTCTTATTTACATCATGGCTATTTTAAAGGAAATGCCGCCATTTGTAAGATATATATAATATATATATCATATATAATTATATATATAATATACTCCTTACTATCCATATATATCAATATATATATGCATATATATATCCATACATATCCATATATATCCATATATATATCCATATATATGGAGAGTAAGGATTATATTATATATATGTATTATTATATATATTATATATATCTTACACATGGCGGCATTTCCTTTATATATATCCATATATATATATATATATGGATAGTAAGGATTTGGGGCTGAGATGTTTTGTCAATGAAAGGCTAAGATAAATTTTCTGGAAAAAAGATAATGAAATAGTACTCTGCTCCTCTCCCTTCCCCTCCCCTCACCCCTCCTTTCCCCTTTTTTTCTGCCTCTCTTTTCTCCCCTTTTATTCTTTCATGCTGTGTATGTATTTATATATTTATTTAGAGTTAAAAGCAAGTGATCATTATGGGAAGGTTGTCTTAGTGTGTAATCTTAGGAACACAGAGCAACAACTGATCTAGAAATTTGTTTGGTATAATTTGAAGGAAGAGACCATAAAGGAAAGTGCAAGTAGGTAGAAAGTGGTAAAAATTGAAGCAACAGAAACAATGTGATTTGCAGCTGAAGAAAACTCACCTCAGCCCAAAGTGCTAAGACATTAAAATTGCTTATATATTCAGGTCACAGTTTGCATTTTCCCCCTAAAACATTTTTCTCTTCAATTTTTCATTCATTCCATCATTGAAATTAAAAATAATTCATGAGTGCCCACTACGTGCCTGACACCATGTTAAGTATTTTATAAAGAGTGAGATACATGGTGCTTAAGTTCCTGTTAAGTCTCTATGTAGTTAGTCATTGTGTCTCACAAATTACTTTAAAAAGAGTCTGAATTCCTTTCTCAGAATGTTGAGAATTTTTCTAGAGACCCAGGGCACTCATTTTCAAACTGAGATTCGCATAACCTTAAAAACAAAATCTTGTTTAAAGGATAAATAAAAGTTCATGTTCTACAAAAAAACAAAAAAAAAAACAAAAAAATGAAAAAAAGCAAAATATTATTACATCTTTGGTGTGTAAACACAGTGAAAACTGAATTTCTTGGGGAAAAAAACAGGTGATAGGGTGACTGGAGTTCAACATTACTCCTTTCCTCTGCTAGAATCTCATGGTACCCACTGTAAGAACTAGTCTGAAATCCGTTGCTATGATTGTTATAATGCTTTCTTTTTTTTTTTTTTTAAGGTTTTGTTTATTTATTTGACAGACAGAGATCAAAAGTAGGCAGAGAGGCAGGCAGAGAGAGAGAGGGGAAGCAGGCTCCCTGTTGAGCAGAGAGCCAGATGCAGGGCTGGATCCCAGGACCCTGGGATCATGACCCGAGCCGAAGGCAGAGGCTTTAACCCACTGAGCCAACCACGCGCCCCTGTTACAATGCTTTCAAAATGAACACAGTTGTACTTTATTAATGTATGACTAATCACATAAGAATTCACAGGCTTTGCAAATAAACATGGGTTTCATTTTTTAACAGGCCCTAACATTCTCTAACATTTAGAGAATGTTTTGTAATAAAATGAATTTAAGTAAATTTAAGTAAAAACCTCTACTATGTTGTAAATCCTCCTCAGGGGAGCCTTGAGAATTTCTATATAGGAGAGAAGCAGGGTGTCATTTAAGTGTTGATCCTGTGTTGCCGAGAGTCTGCTTATTACATAGTTATAGAAGGGAATACAGGTTTAGTCTAATTTGAGTTCCAGTGTATTCTAGAATGTTCAAGCTCCAGAATGTCTAAGTCCAGGACTTCTATAGGGATTCTAGGCTTACTTGGGAAGTCCAGAGTAACTAGAGAAAACCAATACAACCTAAGACTTAGGTAGTAAAGCTTATCAATTCTTTTTCTTTATGATTTTGGGGCTTTCCATCTTCTTTCAAGGGTTTTTTCTTTTGTATTTGGATATTTCCTGTATGTTCTTCTAATTTCTGTCATTTATTTTGTACACTAGGTAATTTATTTCTTAGTTTTATGTTTTGTATAAGTAAAATCTACTATTCAAGACAATTTACAGTTCATTTTCTTTTACTGTAAAATAATTAGGCAGTGACAGCACAAAAATTAAGTGTGCATTTCCTGAGTTTTGAGAAATGCGTAAACCTCTGTAACCCAAATCCCCGTCACATTATAAAACAATATCATTGGGTGCCTGGGTGGCTCCGTTGGTTAAATATCTGATTCTTGATTTCACTTCAGGTCCTGAAACCGAGCCCCATGTTAGACTGTGCGCTTAGTGTCCCTCTTCCTCTGCTCTTCCCCACTACTCTCTCTCTCTCTCTCTCAAATAAATAAATAAAGTCTTAAAAAAAAAAAAAAACTTCATTATCATCACCCAGAGAGCTCCCTTATGCCCCTCCCAGGAAATCCCTGCCACTACCCACCAGAAGCAATATTTTCTCTCACCTTTTTCACCCTGAATTAGATTAGATCGATTTAGGACTAAATACAAATTAATTAACATTATGTACTCTTCTTTGCAAGATTTCTTTGACTCCACACGATGTTTTTGAGAGCCCTCTGTGTTGTTGTCTGTATCAGTAGTTCTTTCTGCTTTATTGCTAATTACTATTCCATTATACGAACACAAAATATTTTACTTATGTGTTTTCGTAACTGATAGACACTTGGAACATAGCCGGCATGTACTAATTTTTATATGAAAATGTTAGAGCTTTTCTAAGTAATTACCTCATTTTCTGTTTAAAATGAATGAGTATTTCAGGAGCTGCACATCTTCCCCAATATTCAGTGTTAGCATTCTTATTCGGCTGAGCCATTCTGGTGGGTGTTTAGTGGTATTCATTGTCTTTGATTTGCCATTACTTGATGAGTAGTGACATTAGTGACTTTTTCATGTATATATGGGACAACCATACATGTTGGTTAATGAAGTGTTTGTTCAGATGTTTTGTCCATATTTTAATTCCATTTTTTGTATTTTTATCTTTGAACTGAAGGATTATTTATATACCCTGGCACCAGTCCTTTGTAACATCTGTATTTTGTGGATATTGTTTCCCAGTCTATGGTATATTCATTTTATTGATGGATTTTGAGAAGTAGCTTTTCATCTTGAAGACATCTTATTTATGTTTTAAAATATTTACTTGTTATTCCTTTTTGTGGCCTAAGAAAGTTTTGTCTACTCCCAAGTCACCAAAATATTTTCCTTTAGAAGCTTTATCTTTTAGAGACACCTGGGTGGCTTAAGAGGATGCCTGGCTAATCATCCGACTCTGGGTTTAGGGTGAGGTCCTGATCTCAGGGTCTTGGGATGGAGCCTGGGGATGGACGCCCAGCTCAGCAGGGAGCCTGCTTGAGGATTCTCTCCTGCTTCTCCCCACACTTGCATGCATACTCTCTCTTTCTCTTTCTCTAAAATAAATAAACCCTTAAAAATGATTAAAAAAATAAAAGCCTTATGTTTTAGCTTTTACTTTTAATAGAAGTGGGTGGTATAGATTAAATTTCATTCTATCCATATAGAGATTCCAGCACTGTTGAAAATACTTTGCTTTTTCTCATTGGATCAGTTTACTGCCTTTGTCAAAAATCAGATGACTGTACTGGTTAAAGTCTATTTCTAGAGGGGGGAGGAGTTAAGATGGCGGAGAAGTAGCAGGCTGAGACGACATCAGGCAGCAGGAGATCAGCTAGATAGCCTATCAAACCATTCTGAACACCTACGAATCCAACAGGAGATTGAAGAGAAGAAAAACAACAATTCTAGAAACAGAAAATCGACCACTTTCTAAAAGGTAGGACCAGCAGAGAAGTGAATCCAACGCAATGGGAAGATAGACCCCAGGGGGAGGGGCCGGCTCCCGGCAAGCGGCGGAGCACAAAATCAGGACTTTTAAAAGTCTGCTCCACGGAGGGACATCACTCCAGAGGCTAAACTGGGGTGAAGACCTCGCGGGGACATCATGGACTCAGGTCCCACAGGGTCACAGAAGGATCGGGGGTGTCTGAGTGTCGCATAGCTCACAGGTATTAGAGCGGGGAAGCCAGCTGCGGAGACAGAGCCGAGGAGTGAGCTCTCAACTCGGGGTTTCCTAGGGCCGTGGTCTGTGACACCGGACGGTGCTCTGTGACACGGGCCAGTACTCTGTGCGAGGGGTCCCCACAAGATCCGGGGAGACTCCGACGCAGGAGAGCTCAGGGATCTACGGGGTTCAGAGACTCCAGGTGGGACTCTGCCAGAGACAGAGATGCTTGGTCACAGTCTGGGTGAGCTCGGAGCGCTCCCAGAGGCCAGTAAGACAGGACTGATTACGCACGATTTTCTCCGAGCGCGGCCGGAGGCTGGGGAGACGGGAGTGATTAAACGCTTTTCTCTGAAGGCGCACTGAAGACTGGGGCCCCTAGCTCTCGGCTCCTCCAAACCGGAGATTGGGAGGCCACCATTGTCATTCCCGTCCTCCGGAACTCTACGGAAAGCGTTCAAGGAACAAAAGCTCCCGAAAGCGAACCTGAGAGGATTACTTAGCCCGGCCCCTGGGAAGGGCGGTGCAATTCCGCCTGGGGCAAAGACACCTGAGAATCACTACAACAGGCCCCTCCCCCAGAAGATCAACAAGAAATCCAGCCAAGACCAAGTTCACTTAACAAGGAGAACAGCGGATTCTTATCTGGACAAAATGACAAGGCGGAAAAACTCACCACAAAAAAAAAAGAACAGGAGGCAGGACCGAAGGCTAGGGACCTAATCAATACAGACATTGGTAATATGTCAGATCTGGAATTCAGGACGACGATTCTCAAGGTTCTAGCCGGGCTTGAAAAAGGCATAGAAGATATTAGAGAAACCCTGTCAGGAGAAATAAAAGCCCTTTCTGGAGAAATAAAAGAACTAAAGTCTAATCAAGTTGAAATAAAAAAGCTATTAATGAGGTGCAATCAAAAATGGAGGCTCTTACTGCTAGGATAAATGAGGCAGAAGAAAGAATTAGTGATATAGAAGACCAAATGACAGAGAATAAAGAAGCTGAGCAAAAGAGAGACAAACAACTACTGGACCACGAGGGGAGAATTCGAGAGATAAGTGATACCATAAGACGAAACAACATTAGAATAATTGGGATTCCAGAAGAAGAAGAAAGAGAAAGAGGAGCAGAAGGTATACTGAAGAGGATTATTGTAGAGAATTTCCCTAATATAGCAAGGGGAACAAGCATCAAAATCCAGGAGGTGCAGAGAACACCCCTCAAAATCAATAGGAATCGGTCCACACCCCGCCATCTAATAGTAAAATTTACAAGTCTTAACGACAAAGAGAAAATCCTGAAAGCAGAACGGAACAAGAAGTCTGTAACGTACAATGGTAAAAATATTAGATTGGCAG
>ML111842.1:0-14192 GCA_003697995.1 Taxidea taxus jeffersonii
CTCTGCCTTTGGCTCATGTCATGATCCCAGGGTCCTGGGATCGAGCCCTACATCGGGCTCTCTGCTCAGCAGGGAGCCTCTTCCCTTCCTCTCTCTCTGCCTGCCTCTCTGCCTCCTTGTGATCTCTGTGTGTCAAATAAACAAATAAAATCTTAAAAAAAAAAAAAAAAAGATTTTATGTGTTTGTGAGAGAACACGCTCGCGCCCATGCGAGAGAAAGAGAGAGACCGTGTGAGCCAGCAGGGGAAGAGGCAGAGGGAGAAGCAGACTCCCCGCTGGGCAGGGAGCCCGACCACAACCACATGGGGCTCTATCTCAGGACCCTGGGATCATGACCAGAGCAGACACTTAACCGAATGAGCCAACCAGGCACCCCTAATTATCTGACTCTTAAAGACAGAATGACCATAAAATCTCTAATTCAAACCAGGACACCTTGAGAACTAAAGAAGATGCTAATAAACAATTAAAATCAAATAAATTTTAAAATATATAGTGGTTGACAAAATAATTGGTTTGTGGACAAATATATTGGTGGACTGACTGGTTCAATTCAGAAATTTCTTTCAGAAATAAAACTTTAAATAAATAAAACAACCTATTTGCATTCATTAAAATAATTATAAAGTTCCTTAATATTAAGATTTTTTAATTTTAATTTTTTAATATTAAAAATATGGCAAGTTAGGAGCACCTGCGAGGCTCAGTCGTTAAGCATCTGCCTTTGGCTCAGGTCATGATCCCAGGATCCTGGGATCCAGCCCCGCATTGGGCTCCCTGCTCAGTCCAGGAGACTGCTTCTCCCTCTCCCTCTCCCCTGGCTTGTGTTCCCTCTCTCGTTGCCTCTCTCTCTGTCAAATGAATAAATAAAATCTTAAAAAATAGTAATAATATAAAATAAAATAACCAAAATTAAAATATGGCAAGGGAAATTATTCTTGGTGCATATTCAAGTACTTAATCATTTTGTTACTAATACTGAATCATTGCTATTTTTATGAAAGATGTTATATTTTCAATATAATCTTATTTTTTATTTTTTTATAAAAATTCCAGGACTGTTCTTCAAAGGTATATTTCATAGTTAATACATTTGAAATTATTGAACCCTTCAATAGGCTCTTTTCTATAGACCATAATATTTTTAATTGAGAGATGCTTTCTCTTCAGTGCCCAAATATCTGGTAAGCTCAGAGAAAATTCTACTGGATGGAGTGTATTCTTTTTTTTATTTTTTAAGATTTTATTTATTTATTAGTTAGAGAGAAAGAGAGCGAGCACAGGCAGACAGAGAGGCAGGCAGAGGCAGAGGGAGGAGCAGGCTCCCTGCTGAGCAAGGAGCCTGATGTGGGGCTCGATCCCAGGACCCTGAGATCATGACCTGAGCTGAAGGCAGAGGCTTTAACCCACTGAGCCACCCAGGCACCCCCTTTTTTTTTGTTTTTAATACCTTTCTTGGAGAAATATTTATACAAAAAAATTCATACAATGATTCTACTTATGATTCCTTTTACTGTTTCATCAAAGTTAGATCCCTTGAAATCACAGACCTTCTCAAATTCAATCTATTTTGAATTCTTGAGGAAAACACAAGTGTATCCTACTAAAAATAGTATTTCTATCAAAAGAACCTTCCCTCAATTCCGGATATTCTAAGTGCAACTATAAAATTTCAAAATTAAACCCTGTACACTGTATTTGAATTCTTTTCATTTACATTCCTCAGTTCCTACCTTATAAGGATAAATTCTAGCACCTTCTGTTTGCAAGATTTGTTTTCCATAATTGCAATTTGTAAAACTTCAAAACCTGAATATTTATTTTGCCTGCTCCATTAATACTTTGATTAAAAATTTCTAATTGAAAAAAAAAATTTTTAATAAAAATTTCTAATTGATCTCAAAGAAAATACAAATTTAGAGGACTCCTTTGCAAAAGAAAAAAAAACGGTCAATATTATTGATTAGCACTGATTTACAAAGCAGGTCTTCAAAGACTCAAAATATTTGTAAAATCTGATTGATGATGACCTGCCAGGACAGAAAACACATGCTGCATGCCAAAGAACTTTTCATACTCGACAATCAGCTGCAACACAAAAATGTTATAGTTCACCAACTTTGCGTATGTAGAACATTTGTGAAATTTGGCTGTTATTTCTATTTTCATTGCAGTTTGTTTGAAAGAAATAATGACTTCTACATGCCATTATATATGCACATTTCTGTTCCATGGATTTTTTTTTAAAGACTTTATTTATTTTGAGAGACAGAGGGAGAAAGCACAAACACAAAGGAGGGGCAAAGGGAGAAGTACGGCTTTCTGAGCGGGGAGCCCCATGTGGGGCTCGATCCTAGGACCCCGAGATCATGACCTGAGCTGAAGGCAGACACTTAACCGACTGAGCCACTCAGGTGCCCCAATAAGATCAGTCCTTTTTTTTTTTTTTTAAGATTTTATTTGTTTCACGGATTTCTTATTCTAGTAATTCCATTGTGTATACTTGGACATTGTGCACCACCAAAGTCCTTATTTGTGTTCTCACTGAAAAAGAAATCATTTTCAGCACCTGCCAGGGGCTGGATCTGAATGTGGGGGTTGACTCCAGAAGAGTGCCCGGCAGCTTCCTTCTGGGGCGGCGTGGGGGGGGGGGAGGTAACTAGAAGTGTTCTATAACTGAATGGCAATGATGTTTGTGCAATTGTACAAGTTTTCTGAAAGTCTTCCAACTGTGCACTTAAAATGGGTAAAACTTCTGGTACATAAATTTTACCTCAGTACAGCTGTTAAAAATATAAAATTTCAGGAACACCTGGGTAGCTCAGTCGGCTAAGCATTAGACTCTTGATTTCAGCTGGTCATGATCTCGGGGTCATGGGATTGGGCCCGACTTCGGGTTCCATGCTAGGCATGGAATCTGCTTAAGATTCTCCCTCTCCCTCTGCCCCTCCCTCTCCCTCCCTTTCTTAAAAAAAAAAAAAAAAAAAATAAATATATATATATATATATATATATATATTTTATTTGTTGATGGTAAACTTTTAAAACAAGTGTATAATAGAATCCACAGTTAATATTAAATATTTAAACTTCAGGGGAATGGTGTTCCTAAAAGCTTTTCTGAGTTTTATGAAAATAATTACACCATTCAGGTAAAAAATGTAATTGATTTTCTTTTTGAAGCATCTGGTAACATTTATATGAAACTCGTATAATCTGTGTGTTAACTCATCTTCCACTAATGGAGCCAACAGATCAATAGCGATGACTTCACTTTTTTTTTTTTTAAGAGATTTTATTTATTTATTTGATGAGAGAGAGATCACAAGTAGGCAGAGCAGAAGGCGGCGGGGGGCGGGGAAGCAGGCTCCCCGCTGAGCAGAGAGCCCGATGCGGGGCTCCATCCCAGGACTTTGGGATCATGACCTGAGTTGAAGGCAGAGGCTTAACCCACTAAGCCACCCAGGCATCCCTCAAAGTAAATTTTAAAGTTATATGGTTATCAACTTACACCACACAAAAATGACAAAACCACTGCACCTAGAACATTCAGATTCCCACACTTTGCACTGAAGTCAGCCTGGCAGCTTCATGCTTTCTGCAGGCCACAGGGACGGGGTGAAGAGGGGACGATACAACCATCTGGTAAACCTTTGGGCAGGCCTCGGAACACTGAGTACCTCCCCCCACCACCACCAGTAGGCCTGGGACGAATTAGTGGTCCTTAGCCACCAATGTAGGAACAAGTTTCATTTTATTAGCCAGCGAACTACATGCTGTCCTTTAAAGGGGGTGTAAGCTAACTTGCATTTGGAGAGAATTTGGGGGTGGGGGGATACAGGGTTATATTTAAGCATGTGTTAAAGCAAAAACATTCTTCACAACACACACATCACACACACCATTAGAGACCACCGCACAACCTGGTATAATAAAGTAGAGGATTACCACCCCATCTTATTTCAGTGCATGAGTCCAAAATCATGAGTCCAAGGGTGCCTGGGTGGCTCAGTGGGTTAAAGCCTCTGCCTTCGGCTCAGGTCATGATCCCAGGGTCCTGGGATCAAGCCCCGCATCGGGCTCTCTGCTCAGCAAGGAGCCTGCTTCCTCCTCTCTGCCTGCCTCTCCGCCTACTTGTGATCTCTGTCAAATAAATAAATAAAATCTTTTAAAAATTTTTTAAAAAATCATGAGTCCAGAACCAATGCCAGCCACAACAGGCAAAAACCGAGACTTCTACTGATCTGTTTGAACCTTCTGGATGAGTCGATACTGGTCATTTACGTTTTTTCTTCCATACTTTCAAATGTATTTCTATAGAGTTTTGCACAGTTTTCATGTATATTTCTTATAATTCTTTTGGACTCCCCAGCTTATATGTCTGTTTCCTCAATCCTAACTTAAAAATTTTTACTGTACCCAATTTTTGTCTTATTTAGCCTTTCTGCCTTTTTCTTCCTATTTCATTCATTCTAACTTTTAACTTTATCAGTACCTTTTTTTTTCTTTTTTCTTTTTTGAGGGAAGTAGGTATTCTGCTAATCTTTTACTCATGAATAAAAAATATATATTATATATGTAATATGTGTTTTTATATATGTATATACACGCATATGTGTGTGTGTGTGTGTATATATATATATATATATATATATATATATATTTACTGTTTTAAGTTTTCCTTTGAGTAAAGTATTAGGTATATACCATGCCCTAAAAATTGGGGTCCAAAGTATAATTTTTACTGCTTTCTAAAGAATGTACCATTTCGGGATGCCTGGGTGGCTCAGTTTGTTAAGCAGCTGCCTTCGGCTCAGGTCGTGATCCTAGGGTCCTGGGATCAAGTCCTACATCTGGCTCCTGGCTCAGCAGGGAGCCTGCTTCTCCCTCCTGCTCTGCCTGCTGCTCTCCCTGCTTGTACTCTCCCTCTCTGTTAAATGAATAAATAAAACCTTTAAAAAATTCTTTAAAAAAATAAAAAAAGAATGTACCATCTTTTCAATTTACTCTTTGATCAAAAGTTTATCTGGGGGACGCCTGGGTGGCTCAGTTGGTTAGGCGGCTGCCTTCGGCTCGGGTCATGATCCCAGTGTCCTGGGATCGAGTCCCGCATCGGGCTCCTTGCTTGGCAGGGAGCCTGCTTCTCCCTCTGCCTCTGCCTGCCTCTCTGTCTGCCTGTGCTTGCTCTCTCTCTCTCTCTGACAAATAAATAAAATATTAAAAAAAAAAAAAGAAGTTTATCTGGGAGAGTATTTTTTAGTTTCAAATGGTATTTGGGGAGTTCAAATTTTTATTATTGATTTCCAATTGAATTAAAACATGTAATTAGGAAATGTGATCTTTAAAATCTCTACTTTTTATATTTGGGATGGTTTTGCTTTGTTTTTGTCCAAGTGGCTTAATCATTGTATTACTTCTAGTAATTGGGGTTTGAAAAATCTCACATCTCCAGAGAAGTAAGTGGTCCCTGAAAGTGTCTTGGAGATGTGACCTGTGACCTGCCCTGCTCACCTAAAGGCTCAGTCCCAGTAACAACAGTTGTGTTCCAGTGTCCCCCTGCAAAAGCATTTGGACTTGCAAATCTGTAACCATTACACTTCTAAGCAGGAACAAGACAATCAATTATTTTTAACAGCCGCATGATTGTATCACCTTGAAATGTAATCAAAACAAACCAAAGAGCATGCAATACTTCTGGATGGTACCCAGCACACATGTAGTGCAAGTTTTCATTTTCCAACCTGGCATCTCGATTCCTCCTTGGCATTCACAGATACCAGTAGACATCAGTTAGCCTGCTGCCCACCTACAAATCCAGGAGAAAAACATATTCTTGCCTGTCAAGAGCGTCTGAGCATGATTCACTGAAACCTCAGGTGCCAGGGGCTAGAACTATTTTTAAATGTAAGCAACTGTTAAACAGGTAGTCCTACCAAGGCTTTGAAGACTCTGTGCTCACATCAGATCAGCCCTGGTGATCTCAGACTTACACAATGAGCACATTTAATAGAGGAAATCTTGTTTAAAATCACCAAGGAAATTCCAAACTCCTACCAAAGAATTAGCGGATATTTCAACAAATACACACTTGGAGACAGGGTGTTGTGGGTTTTGGTGTTCTTGTTTTTTGTGGGGGTTTTTTTTCTTTTTTTTTTTTTTTACAGTTTCTCCTAAATGTTCATAAAGTAGAAGCTTCCTCAGGTCTGGCCAGTTGCGGGAAGAAACAGATTATACTGTTGAGCATCCACTGTGTGTCAGGCAGGGTACTTGGTACTAAGGCTTTTGTATATGTTACTTCATGTCCTCACAGAAGTAGTCATTATAGGAAAATATCTAAGTTTAATGACATTTTTAAATGTTTAGTAGCTGATATATCAGAAAAGGCTCATTTAAATACAGATTGGGCTAGAGAGCTGTCTCATGATATAGGCCATTTGGGGTTACATTATGACTCCTATGTTTTCACCTTTAAGTCAGGTAGAATCCCCTAAAACGTCCAAGATCTTAGATTGTGAGCCCAGCAAATTTTTGTTTACAACATGGATCCATAGACCCACCCATTTACTGTGAAATAATAGCTATAAAAAATTAGTTAAATAATGACTCATCAAATCAAATGACCTATGAGATCCAATGCCACCTAAACAATTTTTTTAAAGATTTTATTGATTTATTTGACAGAGAGAGATCACAAGTAGGCAGAGAGGCAGGCAGAGAGAGAGGGGGAAGCAGGCTCCCCGCTGAGCAGAGAGCCCGATGCGGGGCTCGATCCCAGGACCCTGAGATCACGACCTGAGCCGAAAGCAGACGCTTAACCCACTGAGCCACCCAGGCACCCCCTAAATGATTTTTTTATGTGGCACAAAATTCAAAGTACCATATAACCTGCCTACCTCTCCAGATCCATCTTCTGCCCCCTCTTCCCTTTGCATCTAAGTGCCAACCATACAAAACTATTTCCCCTTCACAAATTCCCCTGGTTCTCCACCTGCCCATGCCATTCTGACCCCCCTTCCTCACCTGATGAGCCACTCCTCCTGCCCCAAAATGACACTCACGGTGACACACCCTCTCCACTTGCACCTCCCTCCTCCTCCTCCCCCATCAGGCTCCATGGATGGCCTCCTCAAGTCTTCCATCTTTAGTAGAATGCTCTTACGCAGAATGAAGGCACTCCTTCAGCAAACAGGTATTAAGCTCCTATGACCTACCAGGTTGGTCATGAGGTGCTGGCCATACCATAATGACTAGAACAGAACGTGTCATGTGGCATGGGGAATGTCAGCCATGTCTACCAGGCAGTGTGGTGTCCCGCGGTCCCAGGGAGCAGCTTTGCCAGCCTCGCCCTACAGAACAGGGAAGAGTCTGGGCCACAAAGTGTGGGAAGCCGACAGAGGACGCTGGGGAAAAGGAAGGGTGAGAGCAAACAGAGAGAGATGCATAGCAGATAAGATTTGCTGATGGCAGAAAAAATTTTCACCAGCCCAGGCATGCCATTAAAAAAAACCCAAAAACAAAAAAAATTCAAACTACTCATTTATAGACTTTTTCAGGCTATATAAAAGCAGACGATCCTCACAGAAAGTCACCTCTAACGTTATCCCTCACCATTATTCATATCCAGTGCTTTCTTAATTCCAATAAGGCTCATGAGTAATATGTTAAAACTTCCACATTTTTTTAAAGATTTTATTTGTTTATTTGACAGAGAGAAATCACAAGTAGGCAGAGAGGCAGGCAGAGAGAGAGGGGGAAGCAGGCTCCCTGCCAAGCAGAGAGCCCGATGCAGGACTCGATCCCAGGACCCTGAGATCATGACCTGAGCCGAAGGCAGAGGCTTAACCCACTGAGCCACTCAGGTGCCCCAAACTTCCACATTTTATCTGAAGACCAAAAGGGGCTTTTATGACTGCCCTGATAAGCTTTGGTTCCTGATGATAAATAGTTCAGCTGAGTGAGGCATTAACACAGCAAACCGAGGACAGAGTGGGGAAGGAAGATTCCTTCCACCCCCTGCGTAAAGGGGAGAGAGAACAAATCAAGACAAACGACAGAAACTTTGGGGTGAGTCTCCTTGACCATCTTACTGGTCCAGTATGGGGTTCTTATCAAGCACTTGTCTTCCTTTCTTTTCTTTTTTTTTTAAACATTTTATTTATTTGTTAGAGAAAGAAAGAGAGCGAGCACAGGCAGGCAGAGACAGAGGGAGAAGCAGGCTCCCTGCCGAGCAAGGAGCCCAATGTGGGACTCGATCCCAGGACGCTGGGATCATGACCTGAGCCAAGGCAGCTGCTTAACCAACTGAGCCATCCAGGCGTCCCTTCCTTTCTTTTTTTGTTTTTGTTTTTAATATTTTGTTACTTTGGATTTTTTAAATTTTTTTTTGAAGATTTTATTTACTTAGAGAGCATGAATGGGGTGAGGAGCAGAGGGAGAAGCAGACACCCCATAGAGCAGAGAGCCCAGTGCAGGACTTGATCCCAGGACTCTGGGATCATGACCTGAGCCGAAGGCAGACGTTTAAGTGACTGAGCCACCCAGGCGCCCCTGTCTTCCATTCTTATGACCCAATGGGTCCATCTAGGTTGAAGCACTCCTCCTCACCGATCCAAAATCGTGTCCTCTTTGACCAACAGAGACAGAACTTTTCAGAGTCCCCAGAGTCTGATGCTGTTACTTAAACTCTGAGAAGGAAAACAAGCAAACACAAAACTTCCCATCTTTGCAACCTTTCCTTATTACCCAGACTCCTGCAGGGAGGGCCTGGGACAACACAGAGGTGGCGGGCCCTACCTTCGGCTGCCCAAGCCGAACATGGGGAGGCAGGAAATCAGAGCTCAAAAGAACACGGTCAACTTGAGTGGCCGCCTGCCCAGTTCAGGCTAACTGGTTCCGTTCAACAGTTCAGACAAAACAAAGATGTTCCTTTGATAATCACATCAACTTCTGCCTCTCATCCGAAAACATAACAATAAATGTTCCAAGCAAGCAGGGGCAGGCACTGTGGTCTGCACCGTGCCCTGAATGACACGGGGCTTTATTTTATGCCGCATTCAAAAATTCAAATGAGGCTGAAATGACAAAGGGGTGAAGACTATTACCCCTTTCCTGCAAGGACCAAGTAAAAGGGCTCGAGTTCAGGACTCTCGGCTTAGAACCAACAAATCTCTAAGTGAATGAGAGCATGCTCATTATAAACTCGTTTGTTACAGGGCAAGGATCTTTCCAACCTCTGAAAACAAATAGAAACCTGTTATTCTAGCAGTGTTACTACATCTGACTCTCTCACATGCACGATCTCGTTGACTACTCACCGCACGCTTTTGGCTGGTTTTGTGATTCCCCTCTTACAGATGAGGAACCTGAGCACTGAAGAATGAACAGACTTTCTCGAACTCAAACAGCTGGTGACCGGCACAACGGGGGCTAGAGTCCAAGAACCAGGCCAAGTGACATTCTGCTAGTGCACACCTACCTCCCAAAGTAAACTTACAGGTGAAATTAATCTCCCCTGGTTCTCACATCAGGAACGTTTTTGTAAGGAGGCCAAAAATAGAAGGTTGATGTAAAACATTTTAATTCTATTTTTAAACATCTACTTAGGGCAAAAGCCAGGTGTTTTACCAAAACAAATTAGACAATTTTCCTTATCTCAGCAGAAGCCCCATCCTAACCAAGAAGAAGAACAGAAAACATATATTGGGAAGAGACTCCAACATGAATTCTCAGCACTGGCCTCCTGCAAGAAGGAAGGGGCAAGTTTCCTGGAAGAGGGAACAGGCAAAGTGGATGACTCAAAGGCTATTTCGGTACGAGATCCTGTTCCAACCTTACTGTCCATCTGTTTGCTGAGCATGTAAAGTTGTCTGGGTCCAAGTCAGAAAAGGGGATGAAATCATGTACTAAAAACACTTCTGCAGGATCTCCACAAAGGCACGGTGTGATTACACAACACAGCCATGCAGTTAGAGGCCAGAGCCCACCTTCCCGTTACCTGTTGGGCCTCCTGTGCCGCCATGATGCCTCACCCCAGGGAGGTAAGTTCAGGGATTCAGCTAAACAAATGCGGAATGCTATAAAACTCATTATTAATCTAGTGCAGGCAAATTGAGGGGGGGAAAGCAACTCAAAGAACTGCATGCAAGAAAAAATAGTGTATAAATATTTTATACACAGGCATCAAATAACTCATAAAAATACCTATTTATCAAACATCACAGCCATGCAATTTTTCCCCTCCCTAGCCGTCCTCCCCAGACTCTCACCTTTCCCAGGGGAGTTACTAAGGACAGAAAACTCACTACTCTCAAATATATCTTACCACCCTTCCTTTTGTGGCATCTAGTTCACCTGCACCTTTCCCACCTGGAGTTCACACCTGTCATTCACCTGCGTGACTCCATGGCTTCTCTCTCTCTCCTGCAGAATGAGAGAAAATGAAGGTCCCAGAAAATATCGAACTTTGGAGAAGTTCAGAGGAGTTAGCATTCAGAAAGGAAATGAATTATGGGCTTTAATTTTTTTGACATTTTTTTAATTTTTATTTTTTTAAAGATTCTATTTATTTACTTGAGAGAGAGAGAGAGCACGAGAGGGGAGAGGGTCCGAGGGAGAAGCAGACTCCCCGCTGAGCAGGGAGCCCGATGCAGGACTCTATCTGAGGACCCCAGGATCATGACCCGAGCCAAAGACAGTTGCCTAACCAACTGAGCCACCCAGGCGCCCAGGGCTTTAATTTTTTCAAGATTTTATTTATTTATTTAAGAGAGAGAGATTGAAAGAATGAATAGGGAAAAGGGCAGAGGCAGAATGAGACTCCCCACTGAGCAGGGAGCCCAATGTAGGACTTGATCCCAGGACCCCGGGACCAGGAGCAGAGCTGAAGGCAGACGCTTAACTGAATGAGCCACCCAAGCATTCAAATTCAGGGCTTTAGACACTAAAGAGTCTAGAATCCAATTTTAAGAGCAAGTAAAGTACCAAGTAGTAATTAGCATTTCAGGTATACTGTAGACCAAATGATCATTTACCATTTGGCTAGAAACCTAAACTAAGTATAATATTATTTCCATAGTCAATAATGAGTTCTGAGTCCTAAACAAAAGACCTGCATACAAATTTCTGGAACACCTAATATTCATAAGTTTGGGCCACCTACCAAAAAATGTAACAATAAATTATACATATATTTTTTTAAATATTTTATTTATTTATTTGACAGAGAGATCACAAACAGGCAGAGAGGCAGGCAGAGAGAGAGGAGGAAGCAGGCTTCCGGCCGAGCAGAGAGCCCGATGCAGGGCTCGATCCCAGAACCCTGGGATCATGACCTGAGCCAAAGGCAGAGGCTTTAACCCACTGAGCCACCCAGGCGCCCCAATTATACATATTTATAACCGGGCAATGATACTTGACCTTCTTCCGTAGATGCTCCTTCAGTTGAGAAAGGATTGGTGACCATTTGTTTCAAAGCCCCCAAAGTGAATGTGTTCTTCCCACTGTGCCTCATGAAAGTAAGCAGCTCCACTTCTGGTTACGTAGTGACTATAAGGGAAAGGGCTCTCAACATTATCATAAAGAATAGTAAGGACAACAGGTTGGGAGAGGGTTTTATTTGCTTTATATTGGCAAAGAGAGTCAGGGGTTTCTGCTACTGTAGCCTAGGGCAGAAGTAGAGCTCCAAGAAGGCAGGTGGTTTCTTGAGTAGATACTGTAAGTGTAGTCGTGTGTGTGTCTGTGTGTGTGTGTGTGTGTGTGTGTGTGTGGTGTGTAAAGGCAAATAAGCTATAAGAAATAAGATTGGAGGGACAGTGATGATATGATGTTCTTCCAAAGGGGGAAATCATTGACATAAGAACATACTGGCCAAGTCTGTCATAGACTTGTTTTCTCTTTAAAGAACAATAATCAGGGGTACCTGGGTGGCTCAGTGGGTTAAAGCCTCTGCCTTTGGCTCAGCTCATGATCTCAGGGTCCTGGTATCGAGTCCCGAATTGGGCTCTCCGCTCGGCAGGGAGCCTGCTTCCTCCTCTCTCTCTGCCTGCTTCTCTGCCTACTTGTGATCTCTGTCAAATAAATAAAATTTAAAAATCTTAAAGAACTATAATCATAAGTCAAACCTGGGGTCAGGGGTAGAGGGACTCTTAGACTTCTCCATGTAATAATCAGAGAACCCAGAATGGGCTGTAGTCAAAGCAGATGAGTGAGAAAAGACAAGAGTCAGACATTCCTACCAGTAATGTATGTTGCTCTCAAATTCCACGGTAGCCATGTTTGGACGAGGTAATTCTGCCTCCTTGGCTAAAGCTGATTGGACCCAGAACAGGTTATCTGTCTGCAGCAGAGCTAATCAGATGTTCTCTACCAGGAGTTTGTAATTTGGATTTAGAGACAGCTAATCTCTGTGCTTGGTTGAAGCCATGCAGCAGCCATAATATTCTACATCTACATGAGCTACAGAAAAACCCAGAGAAAGAACAATAAAGCAGATGTGCGAGAGGAGGTAAGACAAGAATCAGAGGAAGAGAATAGTGGGTTTCCAGTTCTCAGTTCCAGTTCCTTCCAGAAGCCACCTGCATCCCTATCTTTGAGTTCCTCAAGATAGTCCTTGCCCTTCTATCAAATTCTCCTTGTTTGTTAAAGCTAGTTCAGATTTTTTTCAGTTATTTAAAATCAGAAACACCTTGATTAAACCACATTACCCTAGAGGAAGTCAGCGTCAGGTTATGAAAAGAATATAGCCTTTTGAATCTGCCAATGCTGGGTTCAACTCTTGGCTCTACTGAATTCAAGCTGTCTCATCTAGAGTACGTTTCCCAACCTCTCGGGCCGTTGATCTCCTCGCCTATGAAATGCAGATAATGACTGCCACGTGTAGTTGTGAAAACCAGAGAAACATATGTAGAGCCCCTGGCACACAGTAAATACAAATTAAATGGTAACTGTCAGTGGGACTCATCAGAGCAGTAATCGTGGTGGGGGCAGGGATGGTATTGCTTCAGGTACCTCAACAGGAAGATTATATATAAAACTTGTGAATACACAGGTACCTCTGTGTTTTCTCTTGTGCATCCCACCTTGAATTCAATGTGCTTAAATATGAACTTGGGTTTATCTACCCAGTTGCTCTTATCAGAAACATGGAAGTCGGCAATGAGTTCTTGAACTCCCAGAACTCAGCATCCTACCATCCCCTGTCAATTCTATTTCTTTCTTTCTTTAAAAAAAAAAAATATATATATATTTATTTATTTATTTATTTATTTATCTGAGAGAGAGAACAAGTGGAAGGGCAGAGGGGGAGGGAAAGAGAATCCCAAGGCACCAGATCTTTATTTTTTTAAATATCACCTTGACTACAGTGTAGAAATATGTTGAACAGTAGCAAAATTTAATACACGTGCCTCTAGGTAAGAATCCGCTTCAATAGTCCAGGTGAGAAATGAGCCCAGCAGTCACAATGCAGTTGGAGAAAAGTAAAAAGCTTCATCGTTATTAAAAAATAGAAGGAAGGGGCGCCTGGGTGGCTCAAAGGGTTAAAGCCTCTGCCTTCAGCTCAGGTCATGATCCCAGGGTCGTGGGATCGAACACCCCCCCGCCCGGGGGTCTGGTGCTCTGCCCAGCGGGGAGCCTGCTTCCCCCTCCTCCTCTGCCTGCTTCTCTGCCTACCTGTGATCTCTGTCAAATAAATAAATAAAATCTTTTAAAAAAAAGGAATAGAAGGAAAAAAAAGAGAGAGAGAACATTTGTTCAAAAAGAGAGCATACTGAGGAGTGGTAGAATAAGGAGTAGACTCCAGTACAGGCCACTAAAAAGATGGGAAGGGTCTGGACTTGAGCCCAAGGGTAGAATTTGCCAGAGGTAAGAAGGGACACCTCTTCCTTAAACACTCATTGCTGGGTGAGACTTCACAGTGGGGCATACACATCTGTATTCTCTTTGATTCCATGTTGTCCTTAGGAGAGGGATTACAAGCCTTGGAATATTTGCAAATACTGTTGTTACCATGAAGATGGGAACTACTGAGAACGAATCTTATTTGGAGCTCTCAGTGCATCAGTAAGCTTCAATATACATTCTCAGACAAGCCCCTGAAAACCTACCCCAGTCAGACCAGAGATAGTGATCAACTTGTCCCAAGTGTGCACAGGACTTTCCCTGTTTCAGCCTTGAAATCCCGGTGTCCCAGGAAA
>ML111842.1:14592-37566 GCA_003697995.1 Taxidea taxus jeffersonii
TTTAAAAAAAAGGAATAGAAGGAAAAAAAAGAGAGAGAGAACATTTGTTCAAAAAGAGAGCATACTGAGGAGTGGTAGAATAAGGAGTAGACTCCAGTACAGGCCACTAAAAAGATGGGAAGGGTCTGGACTTGAGCCCAAGGGTAGAATTTGCCAGAGGTAAGAAGGGACACCTCTTCCTTAAACACTCATTGCTGGGTGAGACTTCACAGTGGGGCATACACATCTGTATTCTCTTTGATTCCATGTTGTCCTTAGGAGAGGGATTACAAGCCTTGGAATATTTGCAAATACTGTTGTTACCATGAAGATGGGAACTACTGAGAACGAATCTTATTTGGAGCTCTCAGTGCATCAGTAAGCTTCAATATACATTCTCAGACAAGCCCCTGAAAACCTACCCCAGTCAGACCAGAGATAGTGATCAACTTGTCCCAAGTGTGCACAGGACTTTCCCTGTTTCAGCCTTGAAATCCCGGTGTCCCAGGAAACCACAGGATCCCAGCAAACTGGAACAAGTGATCAGACTAGATCAGGCTCAAACGCAGCCTCTGTGTAAGTTAGTGGTATGTTCCTTTTCCGTAGTAAGTCAATTACCGTCTCAAATAACAAATTATCAAACTTACCTATTCATATTTTTAATCCAAACTAAATCTTTGTGTTTGCTGCTTGCAAGGTAAAGTAAAACTCCTTTTTACTCCTTTCTTTTTTTTTTTTTTTTAAGATTTTATTTATTTATTTGACAGACAGAGATCACAAGTAGGCAGAAAGGCAGAGAGAGGGGTGGGGAAGCAGGCTCCCTGCTGAACAGAGAGCCTGATGCGGGACTCGATCCCAGGACCCCGAGATCATGACCTGAGCCGAAGGCAGCGGCCTAACCCACTGAGCCACCCAGGCGCCCCCTTTTTACTCCTTTCATAGACCCTGTAAGAGGCAAGGTTAATGACATAATTCCTTTGCTCTATTTCCAATCTCACTCTCTTAAGAACCTACCATATCCTGGAATACAAATCCAGCTATGGATCTGCTGAAATTTTTTGCCCTTTTAAGAAAACTAAATGATTATTCAATGCAAAGGGAAAAAAAAATTGATTCAGCACAGAAAGAAAATATTTTATTTGGCCCTTAATAGTTCAAAATTTTGCTTGTTTTGTTAACTGGATAAGGCTCTGGTGGCATAAATTACATTAGATACATAAATACTCAAATATAGAATGATTCAGCATTTTCATTACAGTACACAACACAATCTAGAAGGAACCTCAAGTTAGGCTACCAATATATCTAATGATTGTTGGTGGACAGAGAGGAGCCAGAGCACTTTATTTTATTTTGTTTTATTCTTATTTTTTTTAAGATTTTATTTAATTATTTGACAGATAGAAATCACAAGTAGGCAGAGAGGCAGGCAGAGAGAGGAGGAAGCAGGTTCCCTGCCGAGCAGAGAACCTGATGCGGGGCTTGATCCCAGGACCCTGAGATCATGACCTGAACCGAAGGCAGAGGCTTTAACCCACTGAGCCACCCAGGTGCCCCTTATTTTATTTTATTTTTTTTAAGACTTTTATTTATTTATTTGACAGATAGAGATCACAAGTAGGCAGAGAGAGAGAGGGAAGCAGGCTCCCTGCCAAGCAGAGAGCCTGATGCGGGGCTCGATCCCTGGACCCTGGGATCATGACCTAAGCCGAAGGCAGAGGCTTAACCCACTGAGCCACCCAGGCACCCCAAGCCAGAGCATTTTAAATAAAAGAATTAATTAGTGTAATTCAACTTAAAAATAATTAGCTAAAGTAAGATGCTTTATAAATATAAACGGCTAAATTCATACATTTAAAACAAATTGCTAAGTGACAATTTCACCGCAAAATAAGTCTCAATAAGAGAGATTATATACAAAGTTTAGTGCTTTTCAGAAGTACTGATGTACTGATATTTCAAAGTAATATATTGGTTTCACCAGCAACAAATATATTAATATAACATTGTTTAAGGGGCATCATGCATTGACTTGACACACATATATTTCTAAGTGATTACTATGTAGCTTTAACTAACAGCCCCACCACCTTATATGAGTACCATTTCTTTTTGTGTGTGTGTGGTGAGAATTGTACATTAGATCTTCCAAACTTATGCATAATACGCACGTGCACACATGCACACACATGCACATACCCCCCCCATCTCTATTCATTTATCCATCCATGGGCACTGACATTGTTTCCCTATCTTGGCTATCGTCAACGATGCTGCAATGAACATAGCAGTGCAAAGATCTCTTTGATATAAGTTTTTCATTCCTTTCAATATGTACCAGGAGTGGGATTGCTGAATCATAGGGTAGTTCTGTTTTTAAATTTTTTTAAGATTTTATTTGTTTATTTGACAGATAGAAATCACAAGTAGGCAGAGAGGCAGGCAGAGAGAGAGAGGAGGAAGCAGTCTCCCTGCTGAGCAGAGAGCCGGATGCGGGACTCGATCCCAGGACCCTGAGATCATGACCTGAGCCGAAGGCAGAGGCTTTAACCCACTGAGCCACCCAGGCACCCCTGTTTTTAATTTTTTGAGGAACCTCCATACTGTTTTCCACAGTGGCTGCACGAAATTACATTCCTACCAACAGAGCACAGGGTTCCCTCTTCGCATCCTCGCCAACACTTGTTATTTCTTGTCTTTTTGATGATAAAAGCCCTTCTAACAGGTGTGAGGTGAGCTCTCATTGTGGTTCTACTTTGCATGTCCCTGATGATGAGCGATGTTGAGCCTCCTTCCGTGCACCTGTTGGCCATCTGTATGTCTTCTTTAGAGAAATGTCTATTCAGTCCCTCTGCCCGTTTTTTTTATCAGATTGTTTTTAGGTTTTTGTTCTGGTTTTGGGTTTTTGCTCAGTTCTATGAGCTCTTATCCCTAGATATACAGTTTGCAAATGCTTTCTCCCATAAGTTGTTTTCATCTTGTTGGGGGTTTTTTGGCCATACAGAAGCTTCCCAGTTGGACGTAGTTCCACTTACTAATTTTTGGTTCTGTTGCTCATGTTTTTGGTGTCCTATCCAAAAAATCATTGCCATGACCAACAACGAGTTTTTCCCCCTATGTTTTCTTCTAGGAGCTTTATGGTTTTAGGCCATATGTTTAAATCTTTAATCCATTTCAAGTGTATTAGACAGGGGTCCACGTTCATTCTTTCGCATGTGAATATCCAGTTTCCCCAATTTCACTTGTTGAAAAGCTGACTATTTTCCAATTGAATATTATTGACTCCCTTGTCAAATATTAGTTGATTGTACATGTGAGGATTTATTTCTGGACTCCCTATTCTGTTCCGTTGGTCTGTGTGTCTGTTTTTATGCCCAAACCATATCGTTTCAATTACTACAGTTTAGTAGAGCTGTAAATCAGGAAGCATAATGCCATCGCCTTTGTTACACTTCTTCGAGATCGCTTTGGCTATTTGGGTCTTTTGTGGTTTCATACAAGTTTTAGGCTTTTATTTTTCTGTTTCCATTGGAATTTTGATGGGGATTTGCACTGAATCTATCGATGACTTTGAAGGGTATGGACATTTTAACAGTGTTAATTCTTTGGATCTCTGAACACAGGGTATCTTTCCATTTAGTAGTGTCTTCTTTAATTTCTTTCACAAAGTCTTACAGTTTTCAGTGTAAAGATCTCTCACCTCTTGGTTAAATTTATTCCTGGGGCACCTGAGTGGCTCAGTGGTTTAAGTGTCTGCCTTTGGCTCAAGTCATGATCCCAGGGTCCTGGGATGGTGCCCCATGTAGGGCTCTCTGCTCAGCGGGGAGCCTGCTTCTCCCCTGCCTGCCATTCCCCCACCTGTGCTTGTACTCTCTCTCTTTCTGTCAAATAAATAAATAAATAATGAAATGCTTATTCCCAAGTATTTTATTGTTTTTAGTATTATTGTGAATAGGATTACTGTATTTCTTCTAGTTTGTTTTTAGTGTATAGAGATGCAACTAATTTCTGGATGCTGATATTGTATCCATCAATTTCACTGAACTTGCTGACTAGTCCTAATTGGTTTTTGATGGGATCTTTAGGATTGTCTTTTTTTTTTTTTTTTAAGATTTTACTTATTTATTTGAGAGAGAGAGAGCACGAGCGGGGTGAGGGTTAGAGGATGAAGCGGACTCCCCACCAAGAAGATAGCCCAAAGGAGGGCTGCATCCTCGGATTCCAGGATCATGACCCCTTAACTGACTGAGCCACCCAGTCACCCCTCTTCAGGATTTTCTATGTGTAAGATCATATCACTTGCATCTGCAAACACAGATAATTTTATTTCTTCCTATTCAAGAATGCTTGCTTGCTTGCTTGCTTGCTTTTTTTTTTCCTGATTGGTCTGGCTAGGACTTCCAGGACTATGTTGAATACTAGTGGCAGCGAGAACAAACATCCTGTTTTGTCCCTGAGCTTAGAGGAAAGGTTCTCAGCTTTTCACTGTTGAGTATGATGTTAGCTGTGGAACATTTATATATGGCCTTTTTTATGTTGTAGTACGTTCCCTCTATACCTATTTGATGGGAGTTTTTATCATAAAAGGATGTTGCATTTTATCAGTTTCTGATTATATTGGGATTATAATATGATTTTTTCTTTCGTCCTATTACTATGATATATCACATTGATTTGTGTATATCGAACCATCTTTGCATCCCAGGGATAAGTCCTGCTTGATCATGTGCTTGTAACATGCTGCTGAATTCAGTTTGCTAACATTTTGTTGAGAATTTTCCCATCTATATTCATCAGGGATTCTGGCCTATGGGTGGGGGGGGGGGGGGCTGTTTCTGATTTTTGTTTTTTCTTGTAGTGTCCTTACCTGGCTTTGGTATCAGGGTAAGGCTGGCCTCATAAAATGAGTTTGGGGGTGGGGGTTGCCTGGCTGGCTCAGTTGGTAGAGCATCTTGATTTCAGGGTCATGAGTTCAAGCCCCATGTTGGGTGTAGAAATTACTTAAAAATAAAATCTTTTTAAAAGATGAGTTTAGAAATGTTCACTCCTCTTCAATTTTTAGAAGAGTTTGAAAAGGATTTGGTGTTAATTCTTATTTTAATTGGTATAAGTCACCAGTGAAGCCATCTCATCTTGGGCTTTTCTTTGTTGGGAGGTTTTTGATTACATATCCAATGTCCTTATTGGTTTGTTCAGATTTTCTATTTCTTCATAATTTGGTTTAGTAAAATGTATGTTTCTAAGAATTTATCCATCTCTTCTAGTTTTTCTAATTTGTTTGCATGTAACTATTCATAATAATCTCTTGTGATCCTTTGTATGTCTGTGTTATATTCTATAATGTCATCTCTTTCATTTCTGAGTTTACTTGAGTCTTCTTTTTCTCTTAGTGTAGTTAAATGTTGTAATTTTTATTTATCCTTTCAAGAAACCAGCTCTTAATTTCATTGATGTTTTTCATTGTTTTTCATTTATTTCTGCTTTGATCTTTGACATTTTCCCCCTTTTGCTCACTTTAAGCTTAGTTTGTTCCTTTTACTCCCTAGTTCTTTGAGATGTAAAATTGGGTTATTTATTTGTGATCTTCCTTTTTTCTTAATGTAAGCACTGTTTGCTATCAACTTCCCTCTAGAACTGCTTTTGCTGCCTCCCATACGTTTTGGTATGTTATGTTTCCATTTTCCTTCATTTTACAATTTCTTAAATTTTTCTTTTGATTTTGTCTTACGCATTAGTGTTCAGGAATATGTTGTTTAATTGCCACATATTTGTGAGTGTTCCAGCTTTCCTTCTGTTACTGATTTCTAGTTTCATACCATTGTGTTTAGAAAAGATACTTGGGGGGGCGCCTGGGTGGCTCAGTGGGTTAAACCTCTGCCTTCGGCTCGGGTCATGATCTCAGGGTCCTGGGATCGAGCCCCACATCAGGCTCTCTGCTCAGCAAGGAGCCTGTTTCCACCTCTCCCTCTGCCTGTCTCTATGCCTACTTGTGATCTCTCTCTCTTTCTGTCAAATAAATAAATAAAATCTTTAAAAAGAAAAGATACTTGGTATGATTTCAATCTTCTTAAATTTGCTAGAACTTACTCTGTGATCTGTCATATGATCAATCCTGGACAATGTTCCATGTGCACTTGGGAAGAATCTGTATTCCATCTGTTGGACCATCTGTTCTATATATGCTTGTTAGGTGCACTTGGTCTAAAGGATGGCTCAAGTCCAGTGTTTCCTTGTCAATTTTCTGTCTCACAGATCTGTCTATCCATTAAGTAGAGACTGGAGTCCTCTATTATTATTGTATTGTTGTCTGTTTCCTCCAGCAGATCAGTTAGGATTTGCTAAATATATTTAGGTGCTCCAATTGTGGATGCATATATATTTATAACTGTTACATCTCCCTGATGAATGACCTCTTTATCATTATATAATGTGTCCAAGTTTGTATGTTTTTGCCCCAACAATGTGCTGAAACTTCTCTGAACCCTTGGACTTCCACAAAGGCTCTCCCATCCGTGGGTGATTGTCTAAGACAGTGTTTCCCAGGGGCTCCTGGATCATGACTGAGAGAGTCTGGAGCTGGTTCATGGACCACATCACCAAGGTCTATCTGCCTATTACCTGATGTACAGGATGTCAAACTTCCTCATATTCCCTTGGCCTGTGGTGTTAAAACCCACAGTTCCCACAAAGATATTTTTGCCTCTCAGTATATTTCTAACCTAGTGTTTCTTTTTTTTTTTTTTTTAAGATTTATTTATTTGTCAGAAAGAGTGAGCACAGGCAGACAGAGAGAGGAGGAAGCAGGCTTCCTGCTGAGCAAGGAGCCCAATGTGGGACTTGATCCCAGGATGCTGGAGATCATGACCTGAGCTGAAGGCAGCCGCTTAACCAACTGAGCCACCCAGGCGTCCCCTAGTGTTTATTTCTAATGTAATAATACACCTGTTGTCATTTAATGTTCATTATTTCCAAAATACTAAGATGCTCAGATGGAAACTGCTATCAAAAGAATAAAACACAATATGTTAACTTTCTTCCATTGTTCACAGTCCAGTTGATTACACACGCCCCTTGGTTATTTACTTCTTCTCACTCTCAAATTCTTGTTGAAAATTAATAGTAGGGATGCCTGGGTGGCTCAGTTGGTTAAGCAACTGCCTTCCGCTCAGGTCATGATTCCGGGGTCCTGGGATCGAGTCCCGCATCGGGCTCCTTGCTCAGCAGGGAGCCTGCTTCTCCCTCTGCCTCTGCCTGCCTCCCTGCCTACCTTTGCTCTCTCTCTGACAAAAAAATAAAATATTTTAAAAAAAAAAGAAAATTGGTAGTAAATAACCCCGAAGAAACTGGGAGGAGGCGTTGGTTTGACACCACAGTCACACCTGAAACTTCTCTTACCACAAGACAAAAACTGACCTTGCTATTGACAAACACAGCCAGGAATATTAGACATGGGTCTACACGTCACAATGTTTATACTATGCATTCTACAACAAAACGAGGGGTGAGCAGGCTTCCAACCTTGAAAAAAGGACCGAAACTAAAAGAACACTCTAGGGAAGGGAGACATCATCGTCCAATAGGTATGGTTGGTATTCTGAGAAATGGCATTGGGATTTCATCCCCATCAATGCTCCTCAAAGAACTAAGCATCGATAGTATTAATGGAAAATAAAAATCTAAAGTTGCCCTTGTTCTCCCTCAATCCAGCTCAGGTCTCGCTCAGCTTTAAAGGAACAAATTGGCCTCCCTGCACTCTGTGGCTAAACTCTTCGCTGTCCTCAGCAGAAGTTTGCTCGAATCTGGTAAAGGGAAAGGAAGTGTGACGAGCTAAAGTTTCGCTCTGTCCTCAGAAATAAAGGCACGTGATGTCACCATCTTGGATACTGTCATCGTTATGAGGCTTTCTGCGTTCTCGGAGTATGTTGATATTTACATTCTAGTCCCCCAAATTGTTCACAATAGCTAAAATAGGAACTGCTTCAAATTAGCTCTTTTAGATTACCCCTAGTACTGTTCCTTTCCCTAACAGGGCTACGGAAACAGAACACGTGCCCCAGTGATACCAGAAATCACAATTCTTAAAACACAGTAGTTAGTTAGAGAGACAGAGCATAAGTTAAGACAGTGGTTCTCAACCCAGGGCACACATTAGAATCACCTAAGGGTACTCTTTAAGAACACTGTCTTTTTGCTAAAGCAATAAAATCCAGATCCCTGGGGGTAGGGCCTGGGGACTAGTATATTTAAATAGATTCCCTAAACAATTTTAATGGGTACCCAAGTTTCATTAAGAATTAGGTTTGGTAGAGGGTATTATGCTTAGCGAAATAAGTCAATCAGAGAAAGACAACTATCATATGATCTCCCTGATATGAGGAAGTGGAGATGCAACGGGGGTGGAGGCTAAGGGGGTAGGAAAAGAATAAATGAAACAAGATGGGATTGGGAGGAAGACAAACCAAAAGAGACTCTTAATGTCATAAAACAAACTGAGGGGGGTGGGGGGGGAGGGGGGTTGGGAGAGAGTGGTGGGGTTACATTATATGTTTAAATTAAAAAAAATAAATTTAATAAAAAAATAAAAAATAAAAAAAAAAGAATTAGGTTTGAGGGGTGCCTGGGTGGCTCAGTGGGTTAAAGCCTCTGCCTTCCACTCAGGTCATGATCCCAGGGTCCTGGGATCGAGCCCTACATCGGGCTCTCTGCTCAGCGGGGAGCCTGCTTCCTCCTCTCTCTCTGCCTGCCTCTCTCTGCCTCCTTGTGATCTCTGTCTGCCAAATAAATAAATAAATAAATAAAATCTTAAAAAAAAAAAAAAAAGAATTAGATTTGACTGCATATAAAGGAAAAAATAACAATATCTTAAGACAAAAGTGCTTTTTTCCCCCTTTCATATTAAAAATGACTTTATTTTTAAAGTCATCCCATACTAGTGCACCTATTACAGCTTCTTGAGTCATCCAGGGCCTGAGCTCATTCTGTCTCCCTGCTCTACAATCGTGTGTCGGGGTTCTGCTTTTAAGACCACTTCCTGGGGGTGTCTGGGTGGCTCAGTCAGTTAAGGGTCTGCCTTCAGCTCAGGTCATGACCTCAGAGTCCTGGGATCAAGCCCCTGGTCGGGCTCCCTGCTCAGCAATAAGCCTGCTATTCCCAGTCCCTCTGCCCCTCACCCCTACTCATGCTCTCTCCCTTAAGCCCTCTCTCTCTCTCAAATAAATAGATTAAATCTTTAAAAAAAAAAGGGGGGGGGAGGGGGGCACCTGTTTCACTTAGTCATTAAGCATCAGTCATTAAGCCTTCAGCTCCGGTCACGATCCCAGGGTCCTGGGATCAAGCCCCGCATCGGGGTCCCTGCTTGGCAGGAAGTCTGCTTCTCCCTCTCCCACTCCCTCTGCTTGTGTTCCTTCCCTCTCTCGCTCTGTCTCTCTCTGTCAAATAAATAAATAAAATCTTTAAAAAACACACACACGCACACCCTTCCTGGTCCAAGATGTCAGCTGCAACTCCAGCCATCATATTCAAGACTAGAAGGAGGAGGGAAAGAGAAAGAACAAAAGAACATTGTGCCCCTCCTTTTGGACAGCTTCTCTGGAAGTTTCTAAATGCTTATCTTCTATTGGCTGGAACATGATCATGTGGCCATTGGCTGCAATGGGGGCGGGCAAGTGTAGCTTGTCACAGGGCTAAGGTTCTGTTGCTAAAAAAGTTGAAAAATGGAATTTGGGAAGGTACCTTGTTGTCTCTGCCCTGATGAATAAATCAGCCGCTTAGCTTGGGCTCCCTCTGTTCCGTCTTGTTCTCTTTTGCTTGAATCAACCTCATTGTCCTATGTTGTCCCACATCATTATTGGCCTCAGAAAACAAGAGTGAGAAGAAACACAAAGTTCTAAAACTCGACACCATTATTGTCTGCCAGGGTTAAATAAACCCTGGCACCACCCTAGCCGGAAGCCCCAGCAGGATCTGTTGTCAGACATGTCACAATGGGCTCAGTTTGCTTCACAGGCTGGGTTTAAGATCAAGGGATGTGCGTTCAGTGCACAATAGCCACACCCCTTCTGGGTAAGGTACACAAGGGGTCTTTTTTAACATAACCCTCGGCTAAAAATAGAGACTGAAATTCTTCCACAATTCATTGAATAGCAAGTATACAAAGAGGCAATCACTCTTGAAATATAAATCACCCAATTTTCTTACATATATTTGACCCCGAGGCCATTCTTAGAGACTTTGTGTGCAATGGAGCAGCTAAAGCAAGAAGCCTTTCGAGAATGGGCAGAACCATGTTGTACAGAAAGTAGGTCACCATAAATTTCCCATGTCAGTGTCACACTACCTACTGTATACAGCTTGCCCTGCAACTCCTCTCCCTATCCTATACCTGTCCAGGCACCCAGTGGCCTCACGCTGTTAGGAAGACTTGCTACAGAGCATGACCCGTGCTTGCCTCTTCTAGTTAATGCCTGGTGAAAATGTGCATTTTAAGTCTTTAAGTCTTTAAGACTTAAACCTGAGACTCCATTAACAGTGTTATAAGCTGAATTCCCCCCCAAATTCATATGTTAACATCTTAACCCCCAGTACCCAGAATGTGACCCAGATCTTGGAAAAGGTAATTAAGTTGAAATGAAGTCATAAGGACAGGCCCTAATTGAATATGACTACTGTCCTTATAAGAAGAGGAGATTAAGGGGCACCTACGTGGCTCAGTTGGTTAAGCATTTGCCTTCGGTTCATGTCATGAACTCAGCATCCTGAGATCGAGCCCCACATCAGGCTCCATGCTCAGCAGGGAGTCTGCTTGTCCCTCTCCCTCTCCTTCTGCTCCTCTCCCTGCTCATGCTCTCTCTCTCTCTCTAAATTAAAGAAACAAAATCTTAAAAGAAGGACGAGGAGGAGAGTAGATTAAGACGTAGGTATGTACAAAGGGAAGACCATGTGAAGACACAGGGAGAAAATGGCCATCCAAGAACCAAAGAGGGAAACCTCCAAAGGAAATCAACCCTGTTGACATCTTGATTTCAGACTCCCTGCCTCCAGAACTGAGAAACAAATTTCTGTTGTTAAAGCCGCCAATCTGGGGGACTTGGTCACGGCAGCTCTAGCACACTAATACAAGGATAATTATTTCAGATGGCACCAATTTCCTCATTGGCGTTCAGCGCCACTGAAGTCAGACCAGTTCAGCAGTTTTCTTCTTTGCCTGCAGGCAGGTCTAGACCCAGTCAATGGCAGAGTCTTATGTTTCTCATGGCCATTAAAAACAAAGACAAAAACAAAAAAAAAACAGAAACAGGGCGCCTGGCTGGCTCAGTCTGTAGAGCATGCAACTCTTAATCTTGGGGTTGTGAGTTCGAGCCCCATGTTGGGCAATAAGATTTACTTTAAAAATATATAATTTGAACACAAAAGGAAGTAGCACTAGATTCTAACATTAGCATAAAATAGTCATTCATAAGTTCAAACTGGTAAAAATAGATGGTTGAATACATGAAGGATGCAAAGAAAGAGTCCAATCTCATATACAGATCCATTCCAGATCACTGAGGTAGTACTCTCTCCTCAAGGAAACACCGCATAACTCCTCACTCCTTAAGTGTGAACAACATAACTTCCTTCAAAGGAGCACTTTGGGGAAAGGGAAGAAGCGGAGAAACGTCACCAACACTACCTCAGCCAGGTAATCAAGCCCACACCAACAGTGACAAGCCATGCTGACCCTATGTACTGCTGACAGGATGTAATGAGAGCGACACTTCTCTGGTCGTCGTCCTCCTAGAAACCCATAACGCCGTAACAGTTATGAGAAAAACACCTGACTAATCCCAAATCCCAGCCGAGGGACAATTTAAAAACACCTGACAGTTTAGTCCTCCCAACTGTCAAGGTCATCAAAAACCATGAAAGCCTGAGACACTTCACCAAGAGGAGCCTGAGGAGAGATGAGGACCAAAATGTAATGTGGTATCTAGGATGGGAGGTAAAGTGGAGTCTGAATAAAGTACAAACTTTAATTAAAAAAAAAAGTAATGAGAATCTATAGGAAAATGTGCCCTGTAGAATTTCCACAGGTCAGATTCCTTTCTTCCTTATTGCAAGGACTCCCAGAAACTGCTGGAGTCCCGGCCAGCTACAAAGCAGACGAAGCAAGTTTTTTCATGCAGTTGGAAAGGAAGAGGGGTTCATCGTAGTACAGAACGGAAATAAGCCCCATACGGTTATCTGAGGCAACTTGTAGTAGGGGTCAACGCTGAAATTTAGAAGGAGCATACGATTAAAAAGCCGGCCATCTGAAGAGGGCCAACTGGGCACCCATTCAGTGCCATTCCCTTGGTGAATTCTCTGCCCTGAGCCTGCCCTCCGCCCTTAACCGGTTCAGTAACTACTTCAACAGAATCTTTTTTTTTTTTTTCAAGATTGTATTTATTTATTTGACAGACAGAGATCACAAGTAGGCAGAGAGGCAGGCAGAGAGAGAGAGAGGAAAAAGCAGGCTCCCCGTTGAGCAGAGAGCCCAATGTGGGGCTCCATCCAAGGACCCTGGGATCATGACCTGAGCCAAAGGCAGAGGCTTAACCCACTGAGCCACCCAAGTGCCCGTTCAACAGAATCTTGAACTTAATTAGACTCAAGGATGCTGACTCATCCTAACTAAACCTCAGGGACTACGACATAAGAAAACAAAATGCCACCTTGTCAAGCAAACCCAACGTGCTGGGCTTTGATGGGGAGGGGCCTGGGAGTCTGCATTTCTGACAAGCTCCCAGGTCAGGCCACTGCTCTTGGTCCAAGGACCGAATTCTGAAGGGCAAAGGTGTAAAGAAGATACGGGGGAAACCAAAGAATCCGATTTTATTGGTGAGCTGAATATGGATGAGATCACAGGAGAGGTTAATGCCATCAGGCTTTGGTTGCCTGAGGCCTCCATTCCCAGGACAAGGGCAACCCCACTAGCGGCACCCCGCCATTGCCTTATCCTCGGCCCTGGAGCATTTCCCAGGACGGGACTGTGTGGACACCACTTATCTGCGCCCCAAAGACTATTGCCTACCTTTCCACACTTAATCTCCTCCTCCTACCTCTGGTGGGAGAAACAGACTCTTGACAGATGTAAGTAAAGGGCCCCCAGTAACTTTATGAGCTGGTTTTGCAGACCGAGGAGTCCTTTCCTCCAAGGGAAACTCTCCACCTTAGGACGAACCTTGCGTGTACAACTTCCCTAGTTAGTCTCTAAAGAAATGGTTATTTCTCTTAGTCTTCATGAGAAAGGTGGGAAGACCCTGCATTTACGCTGAGGCAGCAATAGAAATGATTCTCGTTGCTATTTATGGAGTCTCAGGGGAGTGCCATGCACGGGCAAGGCCCTGGGGCTGCAGGGGGGGAGCAAATCCAAACAAGATTCCCACCCTCCAGCTGGGTGGTTATCTGAGGAAAGCAGCACGCCTTGTCTTCACAACAGCTCCATGCAACATTCATCCTACAAACTTCCACTTTCCCTTTAGCTTCAGCTCTCAAGAGCTTTGAGAACACAGGTGCTCCCTGCCAAACTACAAAGTGCCCAACTGGTCAACCACATCGGAGGACGCCTTTCCCCGGTTTCCATGGCTGGCCGGTCATGTTCATGCGGAAACCCAACAATAATGCCCATCGGTGTCCGCCAGGTCATATCAAAGCATACTGAAACAGAGACAGCTCTCTGGAAACCCTAGGCCAACCAGAGGCAAGCGGGTAATGCGTTTACAGGAGGTATATGAAGAACCACGCTTCGAACAGATGGGTGCAGCAGGAAAGCAAGGAAGGATTCCATTTCATTCATTCAGCCACTTTCACACACGCCTACTTAGGGAAAACACCGCTTGGGGTGACAGGGGTGGTTCTCCAAGTCCAGCATGCAGAAGAATCAGCTGGAAGGTCTGTTAAGAATGCAAGTTCCAGGGACACCAGTGCAGGGGAGCAGTGAGGGGAGCTCTGTTGGCTAAGTAAGCCTCTGCTTTCAGCTCAAGTCATGATCTCAGGGTCCCGGGATTGAGCCCCTGCTCATCCGGGAGTCCCCTTCTGCCCCCCTCCACCCTCGTGCACTCTCTCTCTCAAATAAATAAATAAAATCATAAAAACAACAACAAACAAACAAACTGCAGGGTCTCCCTCCCCCACCCCCTCTCCCCCACCTGCAGAGTTGGATTCAGCAGGCTGGGGTGAGCCTTTTCAATCTGCATTTTTTTTTTTGAAGATTTTATTTATTTATTTGACAGAGAGAGAGATCACAAGTAGGCAGAGAGGCAGGCAGAGAGAGAGAGAGGGAAGCAGGCTCCCTCCTGAGCAGAGAGCCCGATGCGGGACTCGATCCCAGGACCCTGAGATCATGACCTGAGCCGAAGGCAGCGGCTTAACCCACTGAGCCACCCAGGCGCCCCTTCAATCTGCATTCTTAACCCACGCCCCCAAATGATCCTGAGAAATACTGGCTTAAGTCTGATTCTTTTTTTTTAGTAGATGTCAACCCTGGCTCACATCCCATTTCTGTGAAAGGATTTAAAAAAAAAAAAAAGTCCTCATGCCTATACACCAAGACCCCGAAACAATCAAATCAGAAGGCCCAGTGTCTGAGACGCCGCCATCTGTGTTTTCTCAAACTTTCTGGGGGATTCGTGGTTAGCATTTCCAGGTGATACTATTTGCTGGGTTGTTAGACACCAGATTCCAAGCCCCTCCCTGAAGTTTCCCATTCAGCAGGTCTGTCTGGGGCAAGGCCCTCAAGCCCGCTTGTCTAACAAGTGCCCCGGGTGATCTTTATAATGGGGTTTGAGAAACATCTGAGCCAGAGACCTCCACCTCCAGCACGTCTGCTCCAATGGACCTCTTGACCAAAGTTTTAGAGACCCCATCCCATGCATCTAGTGGGCTGGGTCTTCCCAAAGAGACAGAGACGAAAGCCGGCTGCTTAAGACCACAGTGGCCTCGTTAGCCTCACTTCTACTACTAATATGACTAATATAATATAACGTCTATAACTGACATAATTATATAGCTAATATATACTATAGAATAGAATAACGAATGTATCATTAGTAAAATGGAATTACCAATTTCTCCCACTTACTTCGCACTACGTACCAGGCATGTGGTCTTAACGGCACCAGCACATTAACTAATGTAATCTTCATGACAATGATATGAACAAGAACTCTCCTTAGTGCTAATCTATTAGTAAGGAAACCAAGGCACAGAGGTTAAGGAAGTGGCCTAAGCTCCCAAAGACACCTAGAGGGTGAACCTGGACCCAGACAGCAGGGTCCGTTCTCTCACCCATGATGCTGTAACAGTGCTCAGCAAACAAGAGTTTGAAGAGTCTCCTTGCACATCACTTGTCGTCAGAAAAAGAACACAGAAAGGATCCAATCAAGGAAGCGCATGTTTACCGAATCCCTACCTTGTGTTCCAAGTGCCGCGCTAAGGGCTTTGTGTATAGTATTGGATCTAGTTCAAGAGTCAGATCAAATCCCTATTGTCATGGACACATTACACTAACCTCAATCAGCAATGGGAAGAGTTAACTGTTGTTGAGCATTTTGCAAAACAACAACCACCACAACGCCTCCGAAGGACCCTTCCAAGCGCACTGGGCGGTGGCGGGAAACACAGGGCAATTCCTTCTGTCCCACCTGACATTTCTCCCTGAGTAGCAGCACAGGATGGACAAAAAGGGGTAGGAATCCAGTGCCCTTAACTCTGAGAACTGGAAGCATTTGGAAAGTGGCACGTGCGGTGGCTTTAGGGGAAATAGTGGGGAGTGCCTTCGAAACACCACCTTTCTCCTCTCTCCGGCAGGGACATCACGTGACACCAGGCCCCAGCAGCACATCTGGCCAAGTGATGTGGGGAACAAAAGAAGAAAAAATGTTGAGTTTTCTTGCTACGTACAGCCCATAGAGAAGTCCTTGAAGCAGGCGGAGTGACAATCTTCTACGGACTCTACGGCCTCGATGAGGGCAAAAGGGCAAAAGGCAATCTTAGCCCAACACCCAGGATGTCGTCAGTCTACTTTAACATATAAAAATTCTTTCGGAGGGGCGCCTGGGTGGCTCAGTGGGTTAAGCTGCTGCCTTCGGCTCAGGTCATGATCCCAGGGTCCTTGGATCGAGCCCCACATGGGGCTCTCTGCTTGGCAGGGAGCCTGCTTCCCTTCCTCTCTCTCTCTCTCTGCCTGCCTCTCTGCCTGCTTGTGATCTCTGTCAAATAAATAAATAAAATCTTAAAAAAAAAAATTCTGGGACGCCTGGGTGGCTCAGTTGGTGAAGCGGCTGCCTTCGGCTCAGGTCATGATCCCAGCGTCCTGGGATCGAGTCTCACATTGGGCTCTTGCTCGGCAGGGAGCCTGCTTCTCCCTCTGCCTCTGCCTGCCTCTCTGTCTGCCTGTGCTCGCTCTCTCGCTCTCTCTAACTAATAAATAAATTTTAAAAAAAAATCTTTAAAAAAAATTTAAAAAAAAATAATAATAATTCTTTCGGAAACTTCCTTTATTTCTATCCCCCAAGATACATGTTGGCTACCGTCTCCCAAGCAGACGACCCACTGATATACATCTGAAGGGTCTCATGACTAAGGTTTGATTCAATGGTAATAAATGACCTTTTCCCAACAACAGCTAGCACCCTCAAGGTCCTGGAAACCTTCCTTCCAAAATTCCTTAGAGACTTACTCTCTCCTTAAAGCCCTCCCGACTTGAAAGTATATAATGGGCCACTCCTCATGACCCCAGTGCAGCTCTTTCTGCCTATGGGTCCTGTTCCCATCCTTTAATAAAATCACCTTTTTGCACCAAAGATATCTCAAGAATTCTTTCTTGGCCATCGGCTTTGAACCCTAACATCCTTCCTACATCAGAAGAAGAGCAACAAGGAAATGTGCCTGGTTTCCAAGGTTCCAGACATCCAGTGTGACTTGCCAGGTCACAGGCGACACTGAGGTCTTGACAATATTGGAACTTGATGCTAAACAGCTGAACAGAAAGTGTCTAAAAGCAAGCAGAGACTCAGAGACAAGTCCCAGAGAGACTGAGAATAGGAGGTCTAGGAAGTTTCTAGAACACGAGCTCTTCAGTATTTTCACGTGGGCTGCCGAGAGCTCTGAGCCCAAGGACATTAACTGGATCTGAAAGGTAGAAAAAATTTTGCAGGTAAATGAATCCCACTCTTAACCGAAGTAGGGATGGGAATGCATGGGTTTCCATGACAGATGTCTTCCTATTCAACCCCAAGAACAAGTGAGTTAGATGTGAGAAAGTCATAGAACCCCAGGAGTGAGAACACTAGATAAGGCAACAAAGTATAATAAAGCCTACATGAAGGTCCAATGAACAAAAGGAAGCAATGCAATGATTTTCATTGAAGGCAATAAATAATAAGAATAAATGAATGTTTAGGGGCGCCTGGGTGGCTCAGTGGGTTAAAGCCTCTGCCTTCGGCTCAGGTCATGATCCCAGGGTCCTGGGATCGAGCCCCACATCAGGCTCTCTGTGCAGCAGGGAGCCTGCTTCCTTCTCTCTCTCTCTGCCTGCCTCTCTGCCAACTTGTGATCTCTCTCCCTGTCAATAAATAAATAAAATCTTAAAAAAAAAAAAGAATAAATGAATGTTTAAGATCGTCCTACACCTCATTCCTTCCTCACTGAGCTCCTACCATGATTTATCAGCAAGTTTGCAAAACAACCATGAACAACAGGAAAAGAAAAAAAGGAGAAGAGCCTGATTGAAGCTGATTGAGGAGTTTATTATTTTTCAAACCTTCCATTATGTGTTTTATTTCTCCGGGCATGTAGGGCTAAGCACATACATCAAGCAAATTAATGGTCCAAGTTTTGTGTCGGGGAGGGTTTTTGTTTTTGTTTTACCTCCTGAGTCCAAGCAATAAGAGCTGGAAGCATTTATAATTTATCATTGTTTTAAGGCAGACTACACTCACATTTCCCATCTTTAATACGTTGCATCTAAAAACCTACACTGACTGCTCTCCCTTTGTACACCGTAAGGCCAAAATCTCCTGGATGTGTTCTGGCAAACAAGGCGCTATCTGCTTCCTGCTGAGAATAGGAGGTCTAGGAAGTTTCTAGAACACTGCACGGTCAAAGCTAGCCACACCAAGTGTTTGCTACGTCCTCAGGCAGACCAGAGTAAAACAAGCTGTTTCTAAGAATTATCTGTGTGTGCCCATGAGCAATAAACCTAGCAAATTCTTTCCCTGGCACATACCCCCTCCCCCAGCCCCCGCCAAAAAAATGTTTTGAAAACACCTATTAGCTTAAAGAAATGACCAATTGGACAAATCTCTATGAGAGCAATTTGCATTGGATATTTTCTATGTCTCTGTCTCACTTAACTATGATGATCATGGGGGCGGGGGGACTTTGTCTAGGTCATCTCATATTCTTCATGGAACAGAACAGTCTCAAAGGCTCAGTGAACACTGGTGAAAAGAACGGAACTTGCCTAAAGTAAAAACAAAACGTATATGCATTTGTGAACCATCCTTGCCTAAAACCACAATTAAGATAGGACTGTGAGGGGTGCCTGGGTGGCTCAGTGGGTTAAAGCCTCTGCCTTTGGCTCAGGTCATGATCTTAGGGTCCTGGGATCAAGCCCTGTGTCAGGCTCTCTGCTCAGCAGGGAGCCTGCTTCCCCCTCTCTCTCTGCCTGCCTCTCTGCCTACTTGTGATCTCTGTCTGTCAAATGAATAAATAAAATCTTAAAAAAAAAAAAAAAGGACTGTGATTAGACCTCAAGCACACACGCATCTGTCTCTCTACATTCACAGTCATCTGGCGCTTACACCTTATTTAGTTGAAAGGAAGACACATAGGGATCTGTGTGACTTAATGACACTCATCTAGGAAAATCTGGGGCAGAACGTGCTGTTAGAATTCCCGTGGAGCCGAAATGTACAGTCTCCGAGGAAATGGTTTGGCCTTTCTGAGTCTCGTTTCTCTCATCTGCATTATAGGGTCACCATAAAACTCCTGTGGAAACTAAAGATGCTGACAATGGCTAACACTCATTGGGCATTTATTATTTGCTACAACTGCACTAAATGACATGGACATAGTATTTTCTATATTTATGTTATCTAAAATGTCCTCTCATGGAATCCTCCCAACAACCCTAAGATTATTAATTCCATTCTACAGATGGGGACTTTTATTTTTAAAGATTTTACTTATTCATTTTCCAGAGAGGCAGAGAGAGAGAGGGCGCAAGCAGAGGGAGTGGCAGGCAGAGAGAGAATCAGACTCCCCACTGAGCAGGGAGCCCGATGCAGGGCTCGATCCCAGGATCCTGGGATCATGACCTGAGCTGAAGGCAGATGCTTAACCGACTGAGCCACCCAGGCGCCCACATTTCAAAATTGTTAAGTACGCATCAAAGTTATTTTATAGAGCCAGCTTTAGCAAAGGGTGAAGAATGACCCACATAGAACTTTAAGAAAGAAAATCCAAAGTGTCTCACAATAAGTAAAAGCCTACAAATTAATTCTTTGGAAGTTCTTCTTCCAAAACCCTTTTTAACTGGAAAAGGGAGAGCATCCCACAAGCTTGCTGATTTGAAGCAAACTAGTAGAAGGGCAAGTCCACAGAAGCTGAATTCAGAACGTGGGTCTCTGTGCCAACATGTCCAGCTCGTTACGACGCCATCCTACACCCAAGCTTCTTAACCTATAAAAAGTTGATAATCAAAAAAAAAAAAGTTGATAATCAGGGACACCTGGGTGGCTCAGTTGGTTAAGCAACTGCCTTTGGCTCAGGTCATGACCCCGGAGTCCCGGGATTGAGTCCCCCATCAGGCTCCCCGCTCCGTGGGGAGTCTGCTTCTCCCTCTGCCCTTCTCCCCTCTCATGCTCTCTCTCTTTCTCTCTCTCATAAATAAAATAAATAAATAAATAAAATCTTTTTTATTAATTTACAAACCCATTGTGAGGCTTAACATTGGTTCCGGTGAGGATTACTTTAGGTATGAGTGAAGCCATAAGTAAACTGTTAAAATGTAATGTGTGTGTTAATTAAATGTAAACTCTCAGGGTGACATAAATAAATGTCCGTCTCCATGTTACCAGGAGAACAGAAAAATGAAGTGGAATTTAAAGAACAGAACAGAAAGTCAAATTTGATAGAAAGTATAAACTTAAAATGTCACTTAAAACAATTAATGCCAAGTTCCTGAGCTTTGCATTTTTAAAGCACATTTGTAACAAAACCTAAAGAAAATAGTGCAGCATGGCTGCCAGTGGGCAAAGGTTAAGAACTTCCAGAGATGGGGGGAAAGTGGTATGGGGGGTGGTCTGGGTGGCTCCGTCGATTGAGTATCTGAGTCTTGATCTCAGCTCGGTTCTTGATCTCAAGGTCGTGAGTTCAAGCCCCGCACTGGGCTCTTTGTTGGGTGAGGAGCCTCCTTAAAAAAATGAATTTCCAGGGTGCCTGGGTGGCTCAGTGGGTTAAAGCCTCTGCCATCGACTCAGGTCATGATCCCAGGGTCCTGGGATCGAGCCCCACGTCAGGCTCTCTGCTCGGTGGGGAGCCTGCTTCCTCCTCTCTCTCTGCTCACCTTTCCACCTACTTGTGATCTCTGTCCATCAAATAAATAAATAAAATCTTTAAATAAATAAATAAATAAATGTATTTCCAGAGAGGGAAGAAAGGAAATTCTTTAAAAAAAAAACAAACAAAAAGCAAAAAAAAAAAAAAAAAAGACACATTCTACCAGAGCAAAGCACAACCACCCCAAAAAAGCCACCCAGAAAAACTCATCGGAAATAAGCCATTTATTGAACTTCAGTGAAGAGGCATCACTTGCTGGTTGATAAGAAAACAAAAAGGGAAAAAAAGAAAGAAAACAGAAAGGAATGAAAAATCAAAATTCTCTTGCTGCCTTTTTAAACCCACATATAAAAGCCTGAATGATGTCTTCCCTTGGAATATTATAAACATACAATCTTGGGATGCCTGGCTGCCTCAGTCAGTAGAGCATGTGACTCATGATCTTGGGGTTGTGAGTTTGAGCCCCAGGTTGGTCTTAGAGATTACTTAAGGAAATAAAAAAAATTTTTTAAATTAAAAAAAAAATACAGAATCTTCCAGAAACCAGTTAACCTTCCTTTAAAGGGCATGGAGTCACTGACAGAGGTTCAAGCATCATTCAATCCTTTCTGTTTTGTCTTACAAAACAGAGCCCGTGAGGCAAAGGTCTGAGCACCCACACAGCTCCCTCACTTTATAGAGACAAAAACTGACACAAGCAAGTTAAATGGTTTTCTCAACTCCCATATTTGCTCTTTAAAAATGGACACCTGAAGACAAACCATAAGAGACTCTTAATCTCACAAAACAAACTGAGGGTTGCCGGGGGAGGGGGTAGGGAGAGGGTGGTTGGGTTATAGACATTGGGGAGGGTATGTGCTATGGTGAGTGCTGTAAAGTGTGTAAATTCACAGACCTGTACCCCTGGGGCTAATACATTATATGTTAATTGAAAAATTTAAATTTTTTTTTAAAAATGGACACCAGAGTCTAAGTGTTTCATTTAATGTGAAAATTACTTTTTTTTTAAGGGGGAAGGTCGGTGGGAGAAGGAGCAGAGGGAGAGAGAGAATCTCAAGCAGACTCCTCGTGGAGTGAGGAACCCAGCACTGGGCTCAATCTCACAACCCTGAGATCATGACCTGAGTTGAAACCAAGAGTCAGACGCTCCACCAACTGAGCCAACCAGGCTCCCCTGGAAATTACTTTCTTGAGGAATTTAGCCCAAAGGAATTAAATACAGGGGATCAAAGGGTTAAATAAATAACCTGGCTCACCTTCTTAGGATTTTTCAATCAGAAGCTTTTAAAGTTCTTTGCTATTTCACTCGGGGTCTTTCAGAAGAGGGAAAGTAATGGCCTTTCTCTCCCTCGAAAGCTGAGGGAGATTTTAACCCATATTCAAGTTGTGATTCTGCATCTCCCTTGGGGTAGTCACCAGACCTCGTGTATGTAAATGTACAACGCTCATCCAAAACAATATTTTCTTATGTTTATTGTGACCCTACATAAAACCATTCCCATCGTTAAATGGCAAACTCTGAACTTCTTTTGGAGAAACATTCCTGCCTCCAAACTGAATGCATTATCCCTTTAACCTTGAAATTATTCAGGGATCAGCATCATATATACTAGAAGAGAAGCCAATAAATTCAAAGGGAGGTGATTTAAGAATAATAAAACAACCTACGGGAAGCAAATAATAAAATGAATACCCAGAGTAATAATCCCCAAGTGCTTGCACACACTTTTCAATAAGACTTTTCCAACTTCCTGCAAGGAAACCCAGTGCTTTGGATCAGCTCTCCAGGCAGAAACTCTCCCACGGGATGAGGCTTCAGAGAAGCTTAAAATGGCCCAAAAGATCATAATGACACCTGCCAATTAAAAAGCCTACTAGGTGTTGAGCAATTTACCATCCATTAACCTACCTAATTCAGACAACAACCCTGTCAATTGGGAATTAGCGTCCCCATTTTTGAGATGAGAAAACAAAGTCTCAAAGAGGTCAGTCATTCACCCCAAATCACCAGCTAATAGATTCAGAAGCCAGGATTTATATGGAAGCCTGACCTTTCTAATGCTAAAAGCCAGAATTCCTTCTCCAGAAATACCCTGTAAATGCCCCCCACCCTCACCACTCACCTGAAATTCACAACTTTGTTTGCTCTGTTTAAACATCTCCAGAAATGTTTCTGTTTTATCTGAAACAGTGACACATTCTTTGGCTGCTGCATTTGCTGAGATGAGCGGATCTGATTAAGAATTACTCTCCGGGACGACTGGGTGGCTCAGTTGGTTAAGAGGCTGCCTTCGGCTCAGGTCATGATCCCAGCATCCTGGGATCGAGTCCCGCATCGGGCTCCTTGCTCGGCGGGGAGCCTGCTTCCCCCTCTCTCTCTGCCTGCTTCTCTGCCTACTTGTGATTTCTGTC
>ML111843.1:0-29913 GCA_003697995.1 Taxidea taxus jeffersonii
AATTTTCCAGCCGTTTTAGAAATATAGTACCACTAAACAATGATTATGTTTGGCACCATGGCTTTATTGTGGTGGAGGGATGTTAAAAAACAAATAAATTGCAACTTCTACAAAATCGCTAACCTAAGGTCACTCATCTAATCTATTACATGTGAAGGACTGACAAGTCATTACCTTTAGAAGCTAAATTTAGACATTTTGAGGACTACCATTAATTTCCCATTTATGGTAACTGAGGGCAAAGATACAATGGAAAAGAGAAAACAAAAATATACAGAGTCCAGTTTCAAGTCCACTGCCAGAGAAAAGGCTTCCAGTTGGGCAGTTGGGCACCATTTTACCATGGTGTTATAAATCAACACTTGCAATGAGTAGCTGCCTTTTAGAACTTCTAGTTGTATTGATCTGGTTCTGGATCTATTGCTAATCCAGGTACTGTCAATTTCTGGATCTTTCCTCTTTCTTTATCTATTCTCTAACCTGCTAGATTCATAACTGGATGGATGGGAAAGGGGAAGAGAGAACCAGGTTTTGAAAAGGTTTTTGACAAAAGGTTTGTCAGCAGAGGATGACATTTACATTTTTCAGTGTTTGTCAGCAGAGGATGACATTTAAAGGTTTGGGAAACACTCTTGTGGGCCTTTTATCCTCCTTTTTCCCCTATCAGGATATAATGCAGTCATTCCTTGCTTGCTAAAGATTCTTCCATCTCAACTCTTTCCACCCAGTTGCTCCTGAACCATGATGAACACAGGTTTTGATGTGCAAACACTTCCATGACACTTATACATGGTGCTGGGTGTTGTCCAGATTCTTACTTGCATGGTTGGTATGGAGTTTAATCCTTAGAAATCAAGCTATTTCTATTTTTGTATGCTGGGAGGAGTATCTCATGCTTCCCCATGTATCTCGGAGAGTAGGTTGAGGAGGTGCTGAAGTGGGCATGATAAACTTCGACTAAGGTGTGACAGGTGCAAGATATGAAGAAGAAATATATTGGCTGGACTGGTGAGAACTATAAAGGTAGGGGATGACTGAATATGTTACCATCAACAGACAGGAGTGAGTAGGGATAGGAAATGTGAAGATTTTTGCAAGAGGGCATAATTATGAGAACAGAAGGGATGTGACCCAGCACAAAGTTGGGATTAATTAAGAACGATGAGAAACATCAACATTTAAGAGGTGGGTAGGGCAAGAGGAGCTCACAAAAGAAACTGAAGTGTAGTGACCAGGCCAGAGGCAGGCCAGAAACTAGGAGAGAGCAATAGGAGACCACAGAACAGAGGTTTTAAGAAGAAGGTAGCCAAGGATGCCAAATGTTGCTCAGAGAGATAGTAAATTTGGATTAAAATTTATTGTTTGAACTTAGCAAAGAGAAGGTAATGTTAATAACGTAGGTGAAATGGAAAGAATGGAAATGAGTAAATGAGAGAATAAGAAGTCAAGTGTTAGTTCAGGAATATTTCAGAGTTTGTCCATGAAGGTGAAGAGGGCAAGATAGTGGGCACTGGAGGGAGAAGTGGTCCAGGCAAGTTATTTTTAACAGAGGACTTTGAGTCAATTTAAATGATAATGGGGAAGGTTTAGTAAAGAGGGAGATGATGATATAGAAGACAGAAGGGTAGTCCAAAAAGAGTGAGGTTCCTGAGAAGTAAGGAGGAGGATGAGAGACATTTGACTCATTTAACTGGTGCTAAGGTAGAAAGGATGGAAGTGAAGATATGAAGCATCATGCTTACTGCATTGAATTAAGAGGGAAAAGGATGGGAATCCATTAATAGGAAGTACTAGAAAAGGTAGGATTCTAGGAGCAGTTGACTGCTGACTGTGGAGTGAGAGAAATTGCCTGAACTATAGTATAACTTGGAGTTGAGTTTAGGAATGTGTTATTTTTATGGCACTCTAAATATGTGTGTGCAACAGCAAAATTGAGAAAAATCTAGCCTTTCCCACAGTAACTTTACTCTCAAACTCTCATCTCCTTGACCCTCAGTATGGAAAGGGAGGCCCCATCATTGCTGTGCAGGTTGAGAATGAATATGGTTCATATCATCGGGATAATCGTTACATGTCGTATGTTAAAAAGGTAAGTGCTCCTTTCAATTTCCTCCATATTTACATATTTCTTTCCTCACTTTGTTGGTTTGTGGAGCAAACATATCCTGAGTAGCTATAGCTTGCATGATACCATGGGATATAAAGATGAATAAGGTCCAGTTCAATTTTTTCATGCATTTGCGTCCTAAGAGGAAAAAAGAAACTACCTATATAACTCTCATGTAAGGCAGACTGATGTTAAAATATTTTTCTTTTCTGTGAACATCACAGCTCTCTTTTGGTTGGTGTTTGTATAATACATACTTTTCTATCCTCTTACTTTCAATTATTCTGGATTCATATGCTTAAGGAACATAACTTATAAGCAGTATATGATTAGAATTTGTTTTTGTTAATTCATTATAAAAATTCTTATCTTTTAAATGAGTTATTTGGCTAATTTACATTTAATATAATTACTGACAGTTGCATTTAAATCTACCATCCTGTTAACTTTCTTTCTATTTGCCCTAACTGTCCTATGGTCTTTTCTCTTCTTCTTTTTTTTTTTCTTTTGGATTGACTGAGTATTTTTTTTAATTCCATTTTTTCCTGTATTAGCTTGTTAAACACTTTTCACTTTTATTAGCCATAGAGACTACTATTTACCCTAGACTGCTATTTATCCTAGACTACTATTTATCCTAGAAATAGTAATGTCTAATATAAATTAGTGTGTTTGCTGACTCCTAGACAAGTAAAATTTAATTGCATTTTCCTCCTTTCTTTCCTCGGTACTGTTTTTATTTCTTTTTTTTTTTTTAATTTGTTTGACAGACAGAGATCACAAGTAGGCAGAGAGGCAGGCAGAGAGAGAGGAAGGGAAGCAGGCTCCCCGCTGAGCAGAGAGCCTGATGCAGGGCTCGATTCCAGGATCCTGGGATCATGACCTGAGCCGAAAGCAGAGGCTTTAACCTGCTGAGCCACCCAGGTGCCCCTGTTGTTATTTCTTTTAATGCTAAATATATTTTAGGCCCACAAGATATTATTTTTATTATTACATGGAATAATTTAGATTTACGTACCTAATTTACTTTTTTGTTACTTATCTCCTCTCTGCATCTCTGAGCTTTATATCTCTTATCATTTCCTCTGCCTAAAGAATACCTTTTGTATTTTCTTTATTGCAGGTATGCTATTAACAAATTCTCTCACCTTTTGTTTACGTGAAAATGTGCCTAGCTCATCATCCATTTTGAAGGATATTTGTACTGTATGTAGAATTCTAGATTGGCAATTATTTTCTTTGATGATTCTCTGGAGTACAATTTTTATATTAAGAAGTTAGGTATTGATAAAATTATGGTTCCTTTGAAGGTAAAATGTATTTTTCTTCTGGCTTCTTTTAAGATTTATTTTTTGGTTTTCCTCAACTTTACTAAGATTTGGCTAGGTGTGTTTTTTATTTTTATTCTGCTTACATTTGTTTGCACCCTTCATTATGTGGCTTGAAGTCTTTAATTGGTTTTGGGAAATCTCCAGCAACTGTCAGCTTCATTTTTTTCTCCCCTCTCCTCTAGGACTTCTGTTATACAAAACTAGATATTTTCATCATATTTGTTTTGCTCTTTTCTGGATTACTTTTTTCTAAGATATCTTGTAATTTATGAATTTTCTCTGCAGCTTTGTCTAAATTGATGTTAAACCTAGTTCTTAATTTCACATATAGTGATTTTTAGCTCTAGATTTTTCATTTGATTCTTTTCTATGGTTTCCTTTTTTTGGCCAAAATTTTCCATTTTTAAAAGATTTCTTGAACATATTAATTATAATTATTTCAAAGCTGTGTTTAAGAAACCTAACGTCTAATTTCCTATGTATCTGTTCTGTTGTCTGTTTTTCTCATGTTTTCAGTAAACAATATCTTTTGGTATGCCTAATAATTTTTCAATCTAATTTATTTATGAAAACATGACTGAGATCATTTGAAGCTCTTCAGATGGATTTATTTTTGCTTCCAGAAGGTAACTGAAATGATTTGGAGCAGGGCTTTAATTCTTATGAGAGTAAGTCTAATTCTTATTCACGTTCTCTCCTAGGGGATAGATAACCCTTTGCATCCCAGCCAAAAGCCTAGAATTGTTATGGCCCCTCTTTTATTTTGGAAGTCTATAAACTGCAATTTCTTTCCCAACATTCCATAAAATGCTGTGGAATCTAATCAGCTTTTTAGCCTCTCAAACGATGCTTGGGGAATCAATGTCTGAAGGAAAAAGTTTAAAACATGCTAGTTTCACCTCTCTCAGCTGCCTGCCTCTCTGAAAACTTGACTCCTCAAGTCCTTCCTTGGCATATGTCTAGTATTTTCAAATAAATTAAAAAAAATTTTTTTGTACAGTTCATCTAGTTGTTTTTAGCAGGATGGTTAGTCTGAAACAAAATAGCCCACTATGCCTAGAAGTGGAACCTACTGCTATCCCTATGAGTAGTGGTCCATGAATCCCAGTTAGCACCTTTTTCTTATCAAGTATTCTAGTTTAGATGAAAAGCTATATGGTCCTCTACCAATTGGCCATATTGCTTGCTGGGGCTAAAAGTGGGAAACATTGCATCTAATAGGACCTATGGTAGTAGTAGTTTGGCTGTAATGAATACATGACACACTATCTCCTCTCACTCATTCTGTTCACCTCTCAGCCTTCCCTGTTTTTCAGAAGAGTTCAGGAGAAGAAAACTACCTTCTCATTCCCAACAAGGATAATTGCAGGAATAGTTTCACCTTCAGGATATTGTGATCTACAGGCCCAGGAAGACATACCTTTGGCTTTTCTCAGTATTCATGGCCATAGTCTCAGTATTTGACTTTTCAAGTAAATACATTTCTTAGCCTCTTCTCTCTCTCTTTGATTTAGACTCTCTTGGATTTATTTCTAGTTGAAGTAGAGACATTAAAGTCTCATGCAGCGACAAGTGCAACCATAGATTGACTAAACAAAAATTTACCTGCGCATGCCATTGATCAAAGGAAAACCAGCAGTTGTGTGTGTGTTTCCTAATCCACCCCGTGAGCTGGGTCCCAGGCATGTAGCTAATTTGCTTATGAGTATGGAGGAGAAGTTTGTCTTAAGCTCTCAGATGCACTAGACAAAATCTGGGATTCAGGTCCTTAGGGGAAAGCACTGTATTAAGGTGAATGAAAATAGTCTCACTGCCTCTTACTTTAGGTCTGATATTTTAATCGTCAGTTTGGCCTTTCTGAGTGTGGCTGAGGTAGGGATGATGTTTTTTTGGTTCTAATTTACTAACTTACAAGAAGTTGGATGAAGGAATTAACCTTGTTCTCCATTCCTCAGCTTCATTCCAGTATTTTTATCACCATCATTTTTTTCTAGAGAGAAGCCATTCCATGGGATAAGGGATAGTTCATTTACCTTACTAAATTTCTCCACAGGCTCTGATAACAAGAGGAATCAAGGTGCTGCTTATGACTGCTGATAATGGAGATGAACTGACAAGAGGCCACTTAAAACAGGGTATGATTTCTCTTTATTCTTTTTCCTGTACTAGTGAAGTCTGAAACAGAACAGCAGTCCTTCTGATGCTTTATTTCTCCCATTTCCCATGGATGCTTTATTTCTCCCCATAGCTTTCTTTTTAAAGATTTTATTTATTTGAGAGAGAGAGCATGAGAACATGCAAGCCCACAAGTTGGGGGAAGGGCAAAAGAAAAGGGGGAAGGAGAAGCAGATTCCCCACTGAGCATGGAGCCTGATTATGGGGCCTGATTCCTGGGACCCTGAGATCACAACCTGAGCTGAAGTCAGATGCTTAACCGACTAAGCCCGAGGACCCATAGTATTTAGGAGAAAGTGGTGGGGTGAGTTAAGGAACAAGTTCTTACCCTACTACCCCACCAGCCGTTACTTATAGAACCAACAATGCAGAACCCTTGCTCCATCCAGTTCAGTCCTTAGTGGCCAGAGTGGGGCCTGGTGGGGACTGGGGTAAAGACTATCTTTGTCATTGCCAAATGTCTATTACTGAACAACAGGGAGTGGAGGCAGTGTCAGAGAAATAGTACTGTCATGGACCAAGGCCCCGAGCTCGGGGGATAAATAAGTTTAAGGTATAAATGTATTAGGGAGGGGTGCCTGGGTGGCTCAGTATGTTAAAGCCTCTGGGTCCTGGGATTGAGCCCCGCATCGGGCTCTCGGCTCAGAGGGGAGCCTGCTTCCTACTCTCTCTCTCTCTCTGCCTCTGCCTACTTGTGATCTCTGTCAAATAAATAAATCAAATCTTTAAAAAAATGTATTAGGGAAACATGGAAGAGAATTATAAGGAGGGAATATGGATTGACACTTAAGAAAATGGAAAAAGACGATGTGCAGACAGATAGAACCAGAGAACACCACTATCTGCAGTTCTTTCACACAAACAGCCTGTCAGGCATGTTCTCTTCTGCTAGCCTTCTTCCCATCTTTTGGCATCCTTCATCTTGTAGGAGAGGCAGGAGAGCATTCTGAATTAGAAGTTAGGAGATTTATAGTCAAGTTTTAGGTCTTAGGCTATTCATCTCTCTGGGCTGAGTTTTTTCATTTGACTTTCGTTTATTCATCAGCATAATGTAACTTATTTTAACCGGTCTTATTGTCTGGGTCATTCATTGTAAATGCTAAATGAAGGGATGTAAGTGAAAACACTCTGTATGGAGCAGGTATGGACCCACATGCAGGGACATATCTTTATTATTAACCACAATCAATAAAGTGTTAATGAGAACTACCTGTGAGGTGTATGTGCAGAATTTGTGGAGGCCCACATCTTCATCCTCTGTCTGGGAGTATAGTCTCTCTCTGCTCAACAGTGCTTGTAGGAGGACCTCATACACAGTGTCTCCTTTTCCTCCACAGTACTTTCTACTGTCCACATGAAAAATATAAAGAAAGAAACTTATGATACACTCTTATCAATTCAGGTAAGGACTTTCCAGAGATGGGAAATGTTTTGATTCTTGCACACACTAGGACCTCTATTTCATTTGGTGGGGAAATTCTCAGCAGTGATCAATTCAGTTAAAACTTAGATGTGTTATGGCCTTGAAATGCTTGCTATAGGTGGTTTGGGGTATAACTAAATCAAGTTCAGATGCTTACAGTGTCTAGGCCATAGCCCTTTAGAAGAATACAGAATGAGAAACAGCATACTAGCAGAGCAGCATCAGTAGGAATCCTCACAGCAGTCCAGGGACTATCCCCTACCCCCAGTGACAGCTCAGGTTTTAGGGAATGGGAACCATCCTTGCAGAGAAGCCTCAGTCTCAGTGCAGGAACCAAAGAGTATCCTTTGTCACAGCTCTATATGTATAGATTCCAGATCTGCTGAAGGGAACTCTTGGTTTCAAGCTACACTGCATGCAGGAATCCAGGTCTACACTAGGAATTTGTATATCATTCATAGTTCTCCAATCCAGATACAATTTGCTAATCAGAGGTCATTTTAATCATAGCAATCTACCTGATAAAATGCATAACATTCATCCTTTATCTGGTTTTCAGGTAGACCTGAAGTTAGTTTGCATGGGCAAAGAGAGAGGTTTTTGTTAACCCCTTACTCATGGCCCCATTCACCTGTAAGTACTTATGATCCAGTGAGAGAGGCAAGGAATGTAAATAAACACAAGATAGGAAGTGCTAATTGCAGTAAAACTATTAATGGGTAACCGGAGATCAGAGGGTGGTATAGGTTCCTAGCACCAGCTGAGATCCATGGTTATGTGTTTCATTTTGTACAGGACTGAGATATGTGGTATTAGGAGCAAAAGAAAAATAGGTTAATTACCATCAATATAAAATAATGTCTGGAACTCTAAAAACCGTTAAATCCCTGATTCTCCTCCCCTATGGTCTGAGACAGCACTAAGATTTAGAGAAGAGATACAAAGGGAGATGTCCAGCCTTATAATGACTGGGCCAACATCAGGAAGTGGTACAGGAAGCTCAGAGATGTGCAGGGATTAGGGTCAGTGCATTCCAAGAGAATATGAAGAGGTGCTCTAATTCCCATGACAAAGTAAGCCTCAGATAGATGCTAACATTACGATAATGGAGGAAGAATGGGGGGGCAATAAAACCAATGGAATCCAAAGTTAAAAATGTTATGCTGTCTATAATTAGCAAAGTTCTGAAAATGAGGTAATTTGTTTATTTATTGAGTAAGTCAGTAAATGTTTTTAGCATCTACTATGTACCAGTTAGGTACTTTTCAAGGCACTGTGTATAAAGCAGTGAATGAAATCTATAAAAGCAGAACCTTTAGAGCTTATATTTTAGTGGTAAGAGGTAGACAATAAACAAATAAAGGCAAATACAGAGTATGAGGTAGTAACAAGAGCTACAAAAACTTGTGGTAATATTTATATACACAGCTTTTACTTTATGTAATCTTCCCATTTTTTCATGTTTATTTCTTAAGTTACTATGTTAAAAGCTATTAATTGTGTTTTCATTTTGTAGATGAGGAAACCATGACTTAGGTTAAATTACTGATTTGAGATCAGAGGTGGATAAATCAGATCATGTAATAGAATAACCCAGGCTTAAACTTAAACCTTCTGCTTCCAAATCCCATGCTCCTCTCACTTTCTTGTATCATTAACCATTTAAACCCCTTCTGTGGTGAGAAAATTATTTTATACAATATAGGAGCAATCACAGGAATTAAATAACCAAAATAAGTACCCATGGCTTCAGAAAGTTCAATATCATTTGTTTCTAATGCATTTCTTATGTGAGAAATTGAACATAAGAGAAATACAATTCTTAGGACAGATGTTGTAACTAAATATGGGGAGAAAGCAGAGCTTTTGAACCCCTGTTTTGTTTTTGTGTTCTCTGTCAAAGAGATTCCTCTCCAGACTGGACAAGGTAGAGCATACATAGTTAAGGGGGAGCTAAAGCTTGAAGTGGATGAGAAGTTAGATGTTTCAAATTTAGATCAGAATGAGCACATTATTTTGAGTGGGTACCTTGTGCCAGATCCTGTGCTAGGCTCTGGATATATACTGGTGGTGAAAAAGATATCTTCTTTGTCCTTGTGGAGGCTATTTCCAGGATTGTTCAGTGAGTATGGGGGCTCTGTTGTTGGTTCTGTTCTGACTGGGTCCTCTTCTGAGGGAAGATACAGAAGTTGCTTGTCAAAGGTCTAGATGAGACAGTGCTAGAAAGGAGTGCTCATCCACCAAATGATGGGATCTGCTGTATTAGAGTAGGCTGAAGTCAACACGGAGTAATCATAAAGTCCCTGCATTAAAATTAACAACAAAACAGCAGCAACAAAGCTGAAATACCAAAATGCAGAAAGGAAGAGATCCATCCTGCTGGCAGTTTATATGAAAGAGATTTAGGGTGCTATTTGATGGCAGCTTTCACTTAAATCAAATCTGTGACATCTACTACCAAATTTTAAAAACTTGGGTTTTATTACTATGAGTGACATTACCATATTTCTTCATACTGGTTGGAGCACAATTGAAGTATTTGTTTTTGTTCAGACCATTTTGTTTTAGGAGATATTTTAACAAAGTGGAATGCTTCCAGGAAATGTAATTTAGGATTTCTCTAAAAGTAAATGAAAGTTACTGGGAGTTCAGTTTGAAGTTGACCAAGATGGTGACAGGAGACTCCTGAGCTCCCTTCCTCCCACACATATCCCAAATAAACAGCCACCCACAAGCAATTCCCTCTGAATTAGGTATAGAAACTATCTGAGTGACATTACATATTGTGAGAATGAAAAAATATTCACACCAAAATAGGTGGGAAAGGCTGAGACATGTTCTTACCATAAACCTCACCCCCTGATATAGTGCCACAATTGAGAAGGAACCCTCAGCCCCTAGCTACTCCCTGAGGAGTGGAGGATTCAGACCCCACATCTAGTGCCCCAACTTTTAAGACTCCCACTGGAGATATGGGCTTCCAAACACCTAGCTCTGAAAGCTGTGCCCATGAGACCCATAGGACTCTATATAAAAAAAAGAAGCAATTGTAATGGCCTCATGAGCACTGATCATGACTCTCCCCTCCCCCACCCCCAGGGCTCAGCACAGAGGGAAAGGCAAAATCATCTATGTCCCAATCTGTCCCCAAAGAGGTATATCTGGAACTTTAAAGGTTACTGTCTGATGGCCAGCCAGGCTTCTAATTTAGCAGACAGCTAGAGGCTGGCTGCAATCTTTCCAGTCCTGGGAACCCAGCAGAATTTCACAGCTTCTTCCAGTTCACTCCAATAATAAAACCAAGTCCCCAAGATCTCCCTGGATGGAGCTTTTGCAGCAGTGACCTGAGGCTGCTGGATCACCTGGTTGTAATAGTCAATGGCACCTGTATTCACAAGTAGTACAGTACCATAGCAAACAAAGAGTCCTTAACAAGCACAGAAGCATCTCCTTTCCAACTCTGTATATACCTAGGCCCAGCACAGAGAAAGCAAGCTAAAATGCCCACCTCCCAGTTTCTCCCTGGAAGGAGCTTAACAATATACTCTCCGTGCTTGTGCCTGAGCTTCCAGGCTCTAATCAGTCTGCATCTGGTTGCTGATTGTGATCCTCTCCTTTGGTACAGTATCAGCTCTTGGCACATGCTCAACTACTATGAGCCACTAAAACCAAAGAAGACAGCTCAGGCAATCACAAAAGTTTGAGAGACAACTAGGAACCTCAGCTGGGATGATCAATAAGGCTCATCTACATGAGATCATTCTGTCAAGATGGGGAGAGATGGCTCTTTGTATTTAATACACAGGAGTTAACAGAGAGTCAAAGAAAATGAAAAACAACCAAACAAAAACCAGAGGAATATGTTCCAAACAAAAGAATAAGAAACTCCAGAAACAGATCTTAATAAAATGTAAATAAGTGCCTTGCTTTATAGAAAGTTCAAAATAATATCATAGAGATACTTACTGAGGTCAGGAGCACAATACATATGCAAAGTGAGAATTTCAACAAAGAGATAGAAAATATAAAAAAGTACCAAGCAGAAATCATAGTGCTGAAGAATATAATAGTTGAACTAAAAATCTAATAGAGGGGCTCAACAGTAGAGTTGATGAAGTGGAAGAAACAGATCTGCAAACTTCAAAGACAGGGCGGTAGAATTAATCTCATAAGAGAAAAAGAAAAAAGAATGAAAAAAAAGTGTGCTAAGAGCTTAAGAGATTTATGGGACAATTCAGAGAATATACACATTATAGAGATCCTGGAAGGCACCTTTTGGGACAATTCAGAGAATATACACATTATAGAGATCCTGGAAGGAGAAGAGAAGAGGGAACAAAGAAATAATGACTGAAAACTTACCTAGCTTAGGGAATAAAACAGACATCCAGATTCAGGAAACCTATAAAATGCCAAATAAAATTAATCCAAGGAGATTCATATTGGGACATATCAATATAAATTTGTCCAAAGGTAAAGACAAGGAGAAAATCTTAAAAACAGCAAGAAAGAAGCAACCTGTTACATTTAAGGGAACCCGCATAAGGCTACCACAGATTTTTAAAAAAGTTTTTATTTAAACTCAATTTAATTAACATATTGTATTATTATTTTCAGGGGTATAATTCAGTGATTCATGAGTTGCATATAACACCCAGTTCTTGTTACTTCAAGTGCTCTCCTTAATGCCCATCACCTATTACCCGATCCCCCCATCCACCTCCCCTATAGCAACCCTAGGTTTGTTCCCTATACTTAAGAGTCTTTTATGGTTTGCCTCCCTCTCTTATTTTATTTATCCTTCTCTTCCCCTATGTTCATTTGTTTTGTTTTTTATATGAGTGAAATCATATAGTATTTGTCTTTCTCTGACTGACTTACTTTGCTTAGCATAATACCCTCTAGTTCTATCCACGTTGCTGCAAATGGCAAGATTTCATTCTTTTTGATGTTGAGTAGTATTCCATTATAGAAATATAGCACATTTTTGTCTATTCTATGTTGTCTATTGATGGACATCTGGGCTCTTTCCATAATTTGGCTATTGTGGACATTGCTGCTATAAATATTGGGGTGCATGTGCCCCTTCGAATCACTATGTTTGTATCTTTTGGATAAATACCTTGTAGGGCAATTGCTGGGTCATAGAGTAGCTCTATTTTTAACTTTTTGAGGACCCTTCAGCCTTCAGTGTGGCTGTACCAGTTTATATTCCCACCAACAGTGTAAGAGGGCTCCCTTTTCTCCACATTCTCACCAACATCTGTTATTCCTGACATGTTAATTTTAGCCATTCTGACCAGTGTGAGGTGGCATCTCATTATGGTTTTCATTTGCATTTTCTTAATGACCAGTGATGTAGAGCATTTTTTCATGTTTCTGTTGGCCATTTGTATGTCTTCTTTGAAGAAATGTCTGTTCATGTCTTCTGCTTATTTCTTGACCAGATTTTTTGTTTTTTTTGGGTGTTGAGTTTGATAAGTTCTTTATAGATTTTATATACTAGCGTTTTATCTGATAAGATAGTTGCAAATATCTTCTCCCCTTCTGTAGGTTGTCTTTTGGTTTTGGCAACTGTTTCCTTTGCTGTGCAAAAGCTTTTTATCTTGATGAAGTTCCAAGAATTCATTGCTTTCGTTTCCCTTGACTTTGGGGACATGCCTAGCAAGGAGTTGCTGTGGCCAAGGTCAAAGACATTGCTGCTTATGTTCTTCTCTAGGATTTTGATGGATTCCTATCTCACATTGAGGTTTTTCATCCATCTTCATTTTATTTTTATGTATGGTTTAAGAAAGTGGTCCAGTTTCATTCCCCTGCATGTTGTTGTGCAGTTTTCCCAATACCATCTATCGAAGAGAATTTTTTCCATTAGATGTTCTTTCCTGCTTTGTCAAAGATTAGTTGAGGGTCCATATCTGGGTTCACTATTCTCCACGGAGCTGTGTGTCTGTTTTTGTGCCAGTGCTACACTGTCTTGATGATTACAGCTTCAAGTCCAGAATTTTGATGATTCCAACTTTGGCTTTCTTTTTTTAACATTCCTTTGGCTATTTGGAGTCTTTTCTGGTTCTGTAGAAATTTTAGGATTGTTTGTTTCAGCTCTATGAAAAAAGCTGATGGCATTTTGATATGGGTAGTATTGAATATATAATTACTTTGGGTGGCATAGACATTTTTTTAATTTTTATTTTTATTTAAACATATAATGTAACCCCACCATCCTCTCCCAACCCCCTTTCCCCCCACCCCCCTCAGTTTGTTTTATGACATTAAGAGTCTCTTTTGGGGGCGCCTGGGTGGCTCAGTGGTTAAAGCCTCTGCCTTTGGCTCAGGTCCTGATCTCAGGGTCCTGGGATCGAGCCCCACATTGGGCTCTCTGCTCAGCAGGGAGCCTGCTTCCCCCTCTCTCTCTGCCTGCCTCTCTGCCTACTTGTGATCTCTGTCTGTCAAATAAATAAATAAAATCTTTAAAAAAAAAAAAGAGTCTCTTTTGGTTTGTCTCCCTTCTGATACCATCTTGTTTCATTTATTCTTTTCCTACCCTCTTAACCCTCACCCTCGTTGCATCTCCATTTCCTCATATCAGGGAGATCATATATTTGTTCTTCCAATCCATGAGCATAGAATGTTTTTCTATTTCTATGTGTCTTCCTCAACTTCTCTCATAAGTGTTCTATAGTTTTCAGAGCATTGATCCGTACCTCTTTGGTTAAGTTTATTCCTAGGTATTTTATGGGTTTTGGTGCTCTTGTAAATGGTATCAATTCCTTAATTTCTCTTTCTTCTGCCTCATTGTTAGTGTATAGAGATAAAACTGACTTCTGTGCATTGATTTTTTATATCCTTCCACTTTCTGAATTCCTGTATCAGTTCCAGCAATTTTTTGGTAGAGTTTTCTTTTGAGTTTTCTACAGAGTATCATGTTGTCTGTGAAGAGTGAGAGTTTGACTTGTTCTTTGCTGACTTGGATGCAGTTTATTCCTTTTTGTTGTCTGACTGCTGAGGCTAGGACTTCCAATACTATGTTGAACAACACTGGTGATAGTGGGCATCTCTGTTGTGTTCCTGACCTTAGGGGAAAAGTTATCAGTTTTTTCCTATTGAGAATATTTACTGGTTTTTTTTTTTTTTGCTTGTTTGGCTTTTATGATATTGATATTGATATGATACTGAGGTATGTTCCTTCTACCCCTACACTATGGAGTTTTTAATCAACAAAGAATGCTGTATTTTGTCAATTGCTTTTTCTGCATCTGTTGAAAGGATCATGATTCTCACCCTGTCTTTTATTAATGTATTGTATCACATGGATTGATTTGCAGATCTTCAACCACCCTTGCAGCCCTGGAATAAATCCCACTCGGTCATGGTGAATAATCCTTTTATTATTGGATTACATATAATAAATAAATAAATAAATGTTATATATTACTGTTGGATCATATTAGCTAGTAGCTTGCTGAGAATTTTTTTTAAATCAGTGTTCATCAGGAATAGGTCTGTAATTCTCCTTTTTAGTGGGTGTCTTTGGTTTTGGGATCAAGGTAATTCTGGCTTCATAGAATGAGTTTAGAAGTTTTCTTTCCATTTCTGTTTTTTGGAACAGATTTAGAAGAATAGGTACTAATTCTTCTTTAAATGTTTGGTATTATTCTGCTGGGAGGCCATCTGGTCTGGGACTCCTGTTTCTTAGGAGATTTTTGATTACTGATTCAATTTATTTGCTGTTTGTGGGTCTCTTCAGATTTTCTATAGCTTCCTGTTTCAGTTTTGGTAGCTTACATGTTTCTAGGAATTTATCCATTTCTTCCAGATTGCCTAATTTGTCAGCATATAATTGCTCATAACAGTCCCTTATAATTGTTAGTATTTCTGTGGTATTGGTTAGAATCTCTCCTCTTTCATTCATGATTTTATTTATTTTCCTTCTCTTTTCTTTTTGATAAATCTGCTAGGCATTTATTTATCTTATTAATTCTTTAAAAGAACAAGTTCTTAGTTTCATTGTTCTGTCTTACTGTGCTTTTTAAAAAAATTTCTATATTTTGATCTCCGCTCTAATCTTTATTATTTCTCTTCTCCTGCTGGATTTTGGCTTTATTTGTTGTCTTTTCCAGCTCCTTTAGGTGTAAGGTTAGGTTATGTACTTGCAATTTTTCTTATTTCTTGAGAAGGGCTTGTATTGTAGTATACCTCTCTCCTACAACTGCCTTTGCTGCATCCCAAAGGTCCTGAACTGTCATGCTTTCATTTTCATTTGCTCCCATATATATATATATATTTTTTTTTTAGTTATTCTTTAGTTTCCTAGTTGGCCCATTCATTCTTTCTTAGGATAGTCTTTAACCTCCGTGTATTTGTGGTCCTTCTAAATTTTTTCTTGTAGGTCACTTCAAGTTTTAAAGCATTGTGTTTTGAAAATATGCATGGAATAATCCCAATCTTTTTGTACCAGTTGAAACCTGATTTGTGAACAGCATGTGATATATTCTGAAGAATGTTCCATGTGCACTCAAGAAGAATGTATATTCTGGTGTTTTAGGATGAAATACTCTGAACATACCTGTGAAGTCCATCTGGTCTAGTGTGTAATTCAAAGCCCTTGTTTCCTTATTGATCTTCTGCTTAGATGATCTTTCCATTGCTATGAATGGGGCATTAAAGTCCCTTACTATTCTTATATTATTATCAATGTGTTTCTTTAATTTTGCTATTATTAGCTATATATTTGGGTGATCTGGAGCTGGGGGCATAAATATTTACAGTTGTTAGACCTGGTTGGACAGATTCTTTTATTATTATATAGTGTCCTTTTTCATCTCTTATTACAGTCTTTACTTTAAAATCTAGTTTGTCTGATATAAGGATGGCTATTCCAGTTTTCTTTTGATGTCCTTTGGCATGTTAAATTTTTCTTCGCTCCCTTACTTTCCACCTAGAAGTGTCTTTGGGTCTAAAATGAGTCTTTTGTAAACAGCATATTGATGGGTCTTTTTTTTTTTTTAAGATTTTATTTATTTATTTGACAGAGATCACAAGTAGGCAGAGAGGCAGGCAGAGAGAGAGAAAGAGGAGGAAGCAGGCTCCCTGCCGAGCAGAGAGCCCAATGCAGGGCTTGGTCCCAGGACTCTGGGATCATGACCTGAACCAAAGGCAGAGGCTTTAACCCACTGAGCCACCCAGGCGCCCCCTGTTTTTTTTTTTTCTTAATTCATTCTGATACCTTATGTCTTTTGATTGGAGCATTTAGTCCATTTATATTCAGAGTAATTATTGACAGACATGAATTTAGTGTCATTGTATTATCTGTAAAGTCACTGTTCCTGTAGATTGTCTCTGTTCCTTTCTGGTCTTTGTTACTTTGGGGCTCTCTCTTTGTTCAAAGGATTCCCTTTAATATTTTTTACAGGGCTGGCTTAGTGTTCACAAATTGCTTTAGTTTTTGTTTGTCCGGGAAACTCTATCTCTCCTTCTATTCTGAATGACAGTTTTGTTGGATAAAGTATTCTTGGCTGCCTGTTTTTTTTTTCATTTCTAGCATGTTGAATATATCATGCCAGTTCTATCTGGGCTGCCAGGTCTCTGTGGACAGGTCTGCTGCCAGCCTTATGTTTCTATCTTTGCAGCTTAAGGACCTCTTGTCCTGAGCTGCTTTCAGGATTTTCATGTTGTCTTTGAAATCAAGTTTCACTATAATATGCCAAGGTGTTGACCTATTTTTGTTGATTTTAAGGCAGGGTTGGGGGGCTCTCTCTGCCTTCTGGACTCAAATGCCTGTTTCCTTCACCAGATTAGGAAAGTTCTCAGCTATAATTTGTTCAAATGTCCCTCTCTCCTGCTCTTCATCTTCTGGAATCCCCATTATCAGGATATTATTTTGCTTTATGGAATCACTGAGTTCTCTAAGTCTCCCTTCATGATCCAGTAGTTGTCTTTTTCTTTTCTTTTCAGTTTCTTGATTTTCCATCATCTTGTTTTCTATAGCACTGACTCTCTTCTGCCTTATTTATCCACATTATTAAAACCTCCGTCTGTTACTGCATCTCAGTAATAGCATTTTTTAATTTCAGCCTGATTAGATTTTAGTTCTTTTATTTCTATAGTAAGGGATTCTTTAGTGTCTTCTATGCTCTTTTCAAGCCCAGCTAGTATCTTTAAAATTGTTGTTTTTAAGTTGTAGTTCAAACATTTTACTTATCTCCATATTGATTAAATCCCTGGCCATGACTGTCTACCTTATATCACCCTAAAAGATTAGGGTGAATTTTTGCCCTCATAAAGATGATCCTGCCAGATGCAGGTGTCAGGGTTTAGTGTAGGGTACTCCAGCCTCCACTGGAGGTGCTGTGTTTCTTTCTGAAGTCTGACTATGCCGGTGGGTGGGAGACAGGGGTGTGGAGGAATAAGAATATGGTGTCACCCCCTATCTTGTCTCTGGGGAGCAGAACTCACAGTTAACCCTGTTCAGGAGGCCCTGTTAGAAGAGCAAAGAATCTTCTGTGTACTGGGATTTCATCAATTCCTTGTCTTTAACCTGTCTGTACCTGAGTCATTAGCATGTCTGGAGCCACACATCTCCTGGATTTTCACTCTGGTTGGTGGCTTGGATTCAAAACTCCAGGTTTTAAATGACCTGGTAAGGTGTGGGCCTACTCCTGTTCCTCAGAGGAGAGGCTCCTGGTGTGCTCAGCACTGTCCTACCCCTGAAAAGCCATTACACAGTATGCACTCAGAGGCTAGAATTTATGTAATGCTCAGCAAAAAGCTGGAGCCAGATTATTGGCCCTCTGCACTTGACTCAGTCCCCTACTCCCTCTGTCCCAGAAAGGTCATCACAGAGGCTTGAATCTATTGTGGCAGACAGCAAAAAGTGGTGGCCAGGTTATCTGCAGTCTGCTCCTATCTTTACTTTCTGCTTAGTTCCATTGAAGAAAAGCAGCCACTTGATGTGTGCACAGAGATTTAAACCAATTGTGACTCACAGCAAAAAGTTAAGAGTCTTTGTGTCCTCTGCAGGCACCTCTGACTCTGCTGCTGAGCACCACTCAATGTTTCCTAGCTGGCCTTTTGTCCTTGGAGAAGCAAAATATGCTATTCCAAATGTCCTTCAGGAAGGGGAGTGATCTCTCACTGTACTACCCCGGGGATCTCCTTACCAACACTTATTGTGAACTCCCTACCCACTGGGTTCTTTCCCACTTTCTCTCTCTTCCTGATTTTGCTCCCTGAAAAGGGTTCCCTCCCCTTAATGACCATGCGGCTTTCCTCTCTCCCAATTGGTGATTCCAAACATTGCATCTACTATATTCTCTCCCTCCATCTGTGCAGATTTTCTTAATCCTCAGATCATCTTCCTAGTTGTTCAAAATAGTTGAATGTTGATCTAGCTGTATTTGAAGGGAAAGGCAAATTCAAGGTCCCCCTAATACTCCACCATTTAATTTTGCCCCCTCCTTATGGCTGTCATAGATTTTTCAACAGAAATCTTGTAGGCCAGAAAAAACGGGGTGATATATTTAAAGTGCCAAAAGAAAAAAAAAAACCAAAAACACCAACCCAGAATACCCTACCCAGTGAGGTGTCCTTCAGAATTGATGGAGCAGTGGATTTACCAGACAGATAAAGCTAAAGGAGTTCATCACAGCAGACTAGCCTCACAAAAAATGTTAAAAGGAGTTCTTTAAGCTGAAAGAAATGGTAAATTAATTAGTAACAGAAAAAGCTAATTTGTAACAGGAAGACACCTGAAAGTATAAAACTCACTGGTAAAAGTAAATGTATAGTTAAATTTAGAGAATAATGTCATGGGTAAATAACTTTTAACTCCAGTATGAAGGTTAAAAGACAAAAGTATTAAAAATAATTATAACTACAATAATTTTTAAATGATACATTAGGTAAAAAGAGGTAAATTGTGACATTAAAAATATAAAAGATAAAAAGGTTAAATATGTAAAGTATATTTTGAGGTTAACCTGTTAGTAGTAGTATAGACTGCTATGAATATGAGATGTTTTATGTAATCCTCCTGGTAACCACAAAATAAAACCCTGTAGTAGATAAACAAAAGATAAAGAGAAAGGAATCAAAGCCTACCAGTACAGAAAAGTCACCAAACTATAGAGGAAGAGATCAAGAGAGGAACAAAAGAATTTTAAAAGAAACAGAAAAGCATTAACATAATACCCATCAATAATTACTTTAAATTTAAAATGGGACTAAATCCTCTGATCAAAAGACACAAAGTAGATGAATAGATTAAAAAAAAAAAACAAAAAAACCAACCATCTGTTGGCTACAGGAGACTCACCTTAGCTTTGAGAACACACACAGACTGAAATTTAAGGGGTGGAAAAAGATATTCCAAGCAAATAGAAGCCAAAATAAATAAAACAAATCAGGGAGTAGCTATACTTATAGAAGACAAAATAGTCTAAGACAAACTCTGTATCAATAGTCAAAGAAGACAGAATAGACTAAGACAAACTCTGTATCAATAGTCAAAGAATGTCTTTATATGATGACAAAGGGGTCAATTCATCAAAAGAATATAACAATTGTAAATATTATGCACCCAACATAGGCATAGGAGCCTCATATATATAAGGCAAATATTAACAGATCTGAACAGAGAAATAGACAGCAATACAATGCCAGCAGGAGTCTTATATGCCTCAGTTCCAACATAGACTGGTCATCTAGATAGATACTAAATAAAGAATCATGAGACTTAAATTATATGTTGGACCAGAGGGACCTCCAGAATATATACAGAAATTCCCACCAACAGCAGGAGAATGCACATTCTTCTCAAGCACACATGGAACATTCTCCAGAATAGACCATATGTTAGGTCACACAACATGTCTTAATAAATTTAAGAAGATTGAAATCATACTTTCTGACCACAATGGTATGAAACTAGAAATAATTACAAGGAAAAAAACTGAAAAATCCACAAATATTCACATATGGAGATTAAACAACATGCTCCTGGACAACCAATTGGTCAAATAAATGCAAGAAGAAATTTTTAAAAATCTTGAAGCAAGTGAAAATGGAAACACAACATCTCAAACTTATGAGAAGTAGCAAAAGCAGTTCTAAGAAGAAGTTTATAGTGATAAACACATTCATTAAGAAAGAAAAGATCTCAAATCAAAAACATAACTGTTTACCTCAAGGAACTAGAAAAAGAACAAATTAAGCTCAAAGTTAGTAGAAAGAAAGAAATAACAAAGATCAGAGCAGTAATAAATGAAATAGAGATGAGAAAAACAATAGAAAAGATAAACCATGTTTTTTAAAAAAAGAAGAAATTGACAAACATTGAACTATATTAAGAAAAAAGAGATCAGATTCAGTACATAAAATTTTAAGTGAGAGTGTGGAATTACAACTGGTACCACAGAAATGGAAAGGATCATAGCTTCTACTAGTATGAACAATTATATGCCAAAAAATGATACCACCTAGAAGAAATAGATAAATTCCTGGAAACATACAGCCTACTAATACTGAATAATGAAGAAAGAAAATCTGGACAGACCAACAAAGTACTAGTAAGAAGACTGAATCAGTAATCAAAACCTCCCCAACAAAGAAAGTCCAAGACCAGATAGCTTCACTGCTTATTTATACCATTTATTTATTTTTTAAAAGATTTTTAAAAATTTATTTGTTTGGCAGACAGAGATCACAGGGAGAGAGAGAGAGAGGAGGAAGCAGGCTTCCTGCTGAGCAGAGAGCCCAATGTGGGGCTCAATCCCAGGACCCTGGGATCATGACCTGAGCTGAAGGCAGAGGCTTTATTTAACCCACTGAGCCACCCAGATGCTCCTCTACCAAACATTTAAAGCAAAACTAGCATCAATCCTTCTCAAACTCTTCTACAAATAAAAGGAGAAAACACTTCCAAAATCATTTTATGAGACCAGTCTATCACACCATGTCTGATACCAAAGCCAGACAAGGACACTATAAGAAAAGAAAATTACAGGCCAAGATCTGTGATAAGCATAGGTACATGAATCTTCAATAAAATATTAGCAACCAAATTCAACAATACATTAAAAGGATCATACACCATGATTAAGTGATATTTCCTCTGGAGATATGAGGTGTTGGGAAAACTGGGTATCCACAGGCAAAAGAATGAAACTAACTTCTATCTTATGTCCTACACAAAAATCAACCCAAAATGGATTAGAGATTTGAACATAAGACCTGAAACCACAAAACTCCTAGAAGAAAAGATAGGCCTAAACTTCTTGATATTGATCTTGGTAGTAGTGTTTTGCATTTGACACCAAAAGCAGAAATAAACAACTGGGACTATATCAGACTAAAATGTTTTTGCACAGCAAAGGAAACCATCAATAAAATGAAAAGGAAACTTATGGAAATGGGGGAAAATATTTGCAAATCACATATCTGATAACAGGTTAATATTCAAAATATGTAATATCTTGTACAACTCAATAGCAAAACAAGAAACCCCAAGTAACCCAACCAAAAAATGAGCAAAGGGCCTGCATTATGCATTTTTCTAAGGAAGACCTGTAGATGTCCAATAGGTACATGAAAAGGTGCTCAGTATCCCTAATCATCAGGAAGAGGCAAATCAAAACCACAATAAGACATCCACTCACTCCTGTTAGGATGTTAGGATATAACAAATGCTGGCAAGGATGTGGAGAAAAGAAAACTCTCATATACTGTTGGTAGAGATATAAACTGGTACAACCACTATGGAAAATAGTATAGGGGTTAATCAAGAAATTAAAAATAAAACTGCCATATGATCTAGAAGTCTTATTTCTGGGTATATATGCAAAGGAAATGAAATAATTACCCTGAAGAGATATCTGTACTCCTATGTTCATAGCAGTATCATTCACAATAGCCAAGGTATGAAAACAGCCTAAGTGTGTGATAATCAATGAATAGATAAAGAAAATGTGATTGTTTCATATGTATATAAATAATGTATGTGTTTTTCAATAATGTATATATATAAATGTGATTATTTTATAAGTACATGTGATATTCCATGGTGTGTGTATACTCATATATATATGTCCATATATATATTCATATATATATTAAATCTTGCCACTTGCAACAATATGGCTAGATCTAGAGGGTATAATGTTAAGTGAAATAAGTCAGAGAAAGATGTATGATATGACTCATGTGGAATTTAAGAAATAAAACAAATGAACAAACAAAGGAAAAAAGAGACAACAAACTCTTAAATACTGTTTTTTTTCAATCCACAGTTGCCAGGGGGGTGACTGGGGGTGATGGGTGAAATAAGTGAAGAGAACTAAGCATACAGGATAAGAAGTGAGAAATGTACAGAATTGTTGATTATTATATTGTACACCTGAAACTATTAGAATGCTGTGTGTTATTTATACTTGAATAAAAACAAAACACAATTCTAGGACTCAGGGATTCTTATTTAGTGGGATTCAATGTTTTTAGCATTCATTTGTTGAATATTTTTAGTGCTTTCCCTGAGCCAGATGCTTCTATACTAGACTTCTAATCTGGTCACTGAAGGGAATGAAGAGATTCTATTGTTCCAGAAAGGAAAATGTGGTGATGGCAGTTTGATTTTACCAAAGCCTGAGGGAGTCCATTCAAACTCCAAAAGGAATAATAAGACCAGGGAAATGACCTGAGAATGGAGAGTAGAACTCAGGGTTTGTGAGCAGTGAGGGGTGCTCTGAATTGTAAAGGGGGTTTGTGAGAATTGGACCTCGCAATGCTCTCCTAAGCAATTCAGGGCTTCTAAACTGTATCAAACTTTACTAACTTGACATTTTCATTTTTGCAGGGTCGTAGCCCTATAATGATGACGGTGTATACAGCAAGCTCTTTGGATGGATGGGGCACTGCCCCCCATTCTGTGGATTCACATTGTGAGTACTTCTTAGATCCTTTCTCGGGAGAATAGATGACAGAGATGGCACTGGCCTGTTTCTTTTTTTCCTGCTGGTTAGAGTACTTAGAGTGTTAGATTTAGGGGGCTAGGCTGAATGGGAACCCCAGAGGTGATTGTAATTGAAACTAAAATTTTTAGCAGTGTTTCTACTCTGCTTATATTTTGTTGAGGTTATTAAAGCATTAGAGTGAGTTGTTCTAACAGATAGGGCAATTCAATGAAAACATATTGGATGGAAGTAGTGTGTTCTCTGGTCCAAGACTGTCTGCCACAAACTTCCAGGAGAGTTGATGAAGATCAAATGTGGTTTGAAGTAAATGTTCCTGGTGCCACAATTTTAGGTTACTAAAGAATTTACCTAGAATTTACTGAAAAGTTACAAAGTGCTCTAGAAACACTGAGCTAGACATCTATTTACTTAAGACTAAGACACATAATCAAATATTTAATGCATACAGTTTCAACATCCCACAAAGGGTATTAATTCTCCCAAACTTTGTTTTCTCCCCCATTTCTTCTTTTCTTCCTAACTATGTGCAGTGTTAATGAGAGACGTGCATGAAATGTTTAATGCTAGTTTCTCCCTCAACTTCTATATGTTCCATGGTGGCACCAACTTTGGCTTTATGGGTGGATCTGCATCTCTGGACCATTACCTCCCTATGGTCACAAGCTATGGCAAGTACTTGACCCCCACAGCTGTCTCCAACCTAGGCCACCCCGCCATTTGAGCCTGGAGCTTCCTAGGGTGGGTCTCTGGGAACAATCTCTGGGCCTGTTCATTTGTTTTGCCTTTAACAAATGCTGGGGATTGAATGTTTGATGTTTATTCCTCTTGGTGGTACTAGAATTTATCCACCACTAAAATCTAGGCTATCTGGGACTTTGCAGGCAGAGGCCTTGGTAGCTTAATCTTATCTATCCACTGTGCAGGCCCTTATTCTTAGAAGTTCAGTGTGAAACCAGCTACTCTGGATCTCTTGATAACACCAGGGTTTTTGTTAGTGGGTCTTCCCTAGTCTATAACTCCACTGAGAGACCAGGTGACAAGTCAAGGGTGAAAGAAAGGAAAGGAAGGAAGGAAGGAAGGAAGGAGGAAAGAAAGAAAGAAAGAAAGAAAGGAAAGAAGGAAGGAAGGAAGGAAGGAAGGAAGGGAGAGAAATTTAATTAGAAATGGAAAGAAGGAAGAAAGAAAGAAAGAAAGAGAAAGACATTTAATTAGAAATTGAATAAAAAGTAGAAACCACTGGATTGGAGTAGACTTGGGCTCTCAGCCAGGACTAGATATCAGGGCCTGGTGTTATTTGTCTTCAGTTGAAAGCCCTGCAAAGTATGGCAGATGGCTCTTGGTTTGGATTAACTGGGATGTGGTATTTTCTTATTTAATGCCAAATTTTTTTCCTTCCTAAACTTCTGTATTAAGGATCCTTTTGCTCACTACTAAACTCTTATGACTTCCTTTGCTGAAGCTGAAGATTTCTTGGGGAAAGTGACAAATTTCTTTATATTTTTCAGACTATGGGGCACTGCTGACAGAGAACGGAGAATATACAACTGAGTACCTTACATATCAAGAGTTCTTTAGCTTCTCTTTGGGTACCTAGCAATAATCTCTATCTGAACAATAACTTAGTGTCTCAATGGGTCTCTGTCCTGTGAAGAGGGGGTTGAGGGAATGGATAAAGGTGTACTTTTGGGGAGATATCCAGCTTGTTCCAGTTTATTTTATCATTAGGCGCCGGGGATTCAAATATGCCCAAATACAGGGCCCACCCTCTAGGTTCTCAGCACCTAAGGCCATGTTGCTTTGTCTGGGCTGTGCATCAGAATCCTCGGTGGAAGTTGTAAAAGCCAGAGATGCCAGGTCTATCCCAGAGCTATTAGAAAGCATTTCTTGGTTGAAATGGGGAGGAAGGGACAGAATCTGAGCATATGTATTTTCTCATGGTCTTTAGGAGATTCTAATGAGCTACCAAGGTTGAGAACTACTGGTCCAGCAGTGGCATTGATGTGCCACCTTCTTTTCCTGGACAGCAGGACCTCCTGCCTCAGAGCCTATAGATATGAAAGGAATCCCACTTAGTTACTTCCTATCTTATGATTCTTCTTGGAATTGGGAAGGCATGTCCTGTGACTGACTGGGCCCTTCATTCTTGATGATTTGAGTAGGATCTCAATCTCCTGTTTTTCATTGCAACATGGCCCAATCTCTTGTTTTTCATTGCAGGGATTCACAAGCCTCCCAACCTAGATTCTATACCTATGGCTGTATATAAGTCAGTGGTAACAGAATACTACATATCACTGTGGGATGTCATACCCTACTTGAAGGAGGTAAGCATCTCTTGAGAGTAAAAGCATGGGATAGGCTTTGGACAGAAGGGAGAAGGGAAAGGCTTAGCTCAAAAAATAAGGAGTAAATTACTGGGGAGCCAAAAGCAGTTCTTTGTTGTGATTACTTTTGGGTTTTGTTTTTGTTTTGGGGTTTTTGTTGTTGTTGTTTGTTTCAGAGGCAGAATTTAGTGATCCATCAGTTGCATATAATATCTAGTGCTCACCACATCAAATGCCCTTCTTAATGCTCATCACCCAATTATCCCTTCCCCTACCCTTCTTCCCTCCAGCAGCCCTCTGTTTCCTAGAGTTCAACATCTCTTATGATGTGTCTCTTTCTCACTTTTCATCTTATTTTTCCTTCTCTTCCCCATGTTCGTTTGTTTTGTTTCTTAAATTCCATATGAGAGAAATCGTATGGTATTTGTCTTTCTCTGACATATTTCACTTAGCACAATACCCTCTAGTTCCAACCATGTTGTTGCAAATGGCAAGATTTCATTCTTTTTGATGACTGAGTAATATTCCATTGAAAAATATGTATCTAAATATACATATATGTTTATGTGTGTGTGTGTGTGTGTGTGTGTGTGTGTGTGTGTTTACATCCGTCAATGGACATCTGGGCTTTTTTCAGAGTTTGGCTGTTGTGGTCATTGTTGCTATAAATATTAGGGTGCATGTGCCCCAAACTGGCTGCACCAGTTTGCATTCCCACCAACAGTGTAAGAGTGTTCCCCTTTCTCCACATTCTCACCAATATCTGTTTCCTGACTTGTTAATTTTAGCTATTCTGACTGGTGTGAGGTAGTAGCTCATTGTAGTTTTGATTTGTATTTCCCTGGTGCCAAGAGATATTGAGCATGTTTCCATGTGTCTTTTAGCCATTTGTATGTCTCCTTTGGAGAAATGTCTGTTCATGTTGTCTGTCCATTTCTTGACTGGATTATTTGGTTTTTTTGGGGTGTTGAGTTTGATAAGCTCTTTTTAGATTTTGGGTACTAGCCCTTTATCTGATAAGACATTTGCAGATATCTTCTCCCATTCCAGAGGTTTTAAAATTCAGAATAAGAAACCTGGAATAAGAATTCAGGAATATTCAGAAAATTTAAATGTAAAGAAACAGTGTAAACATTCCAGGATACTGGGAAAATTTCCTTTCAATAACATAGCCAAGAAGATATCTCTTGCCTTCTGAAGATGGCTAGAATGAAGGCACACTGACTAGATCTAGGACAGTGTTTTTGAAACTTTTGATTTAGTAGAAGGACTCTTCCTTCAAACTCACTTCAAGTGTTCAGTACATAAAGCGTGCACTAGTTAATGAGTGGGGGGGGGTTCTGAGGCTCTGTACTTGCATCGTAAGGGTCAGTCATCCTTTCTCTAAGGTGGCACATGTTAGAATGGCCCTTGTGCCACTTCTAGCTTGTAAGGTTTAAAACCTTGTAAGGTTTAAAGGAACATAGTTTGAAAACCACTGGTGTAGAGGAAAACCTGCATAGTTATTCACACAATACTCAGTAAACATTAATATTTGGTGAATAGTATTATCAAGGTGTTATTTTGGGGGAACTTCCAGTCTAATGGGGAGGAGAGGTGAGTAGAGATTAGGGGGTTGTAGGTCCCATGGTAGAGGAATGAAGGCAGCACAGCATTGTCAAGGAACATAGTGTTATGCTAAAGAGTGTAAGTTCTGGAGTCAAGAGTGGGTTTTAATCTTTACTCCAATATTTACCTTGGGGTGGTCATTTAGCCTCATTATAAGTTTCCATATCTGGAAAATGAGGCTAATAATTGCACTAGCCTCATAGGATTGTGGTGTGGATTAAACCCCTACTATTTGAACCTGACACATGGAAATGCTAGCTGCTGTGTCCTTATTTAGAGGTATGCTCAGAATGCTGGACTGTCACAGGATCTAATATTATATCCCAGGTGAGGTGATTTTGAGATCCAATGGATGAATAGGAGCTTAATGAGATAAACTGTGGGGTAGAATGAGGGAAGGAAAGGAATATGAGGCATAGTGGAAACCATTTGTAAGGACATGGAAGGAAGTGCATGTTTAGGGAACTGCAAATAGGACTGCAATGAAAAGTGTTTGTGGGGGAGTGCCAAGTGAAGGACCAGGCTCCACGTGTCAGAGGACCTTTGTGGTTTTGTTTTAAGTGTTTTCTTATGGAATTTGGAAGACATGAACAAATGGCACAGAGAAAAATGTGAACCCCTATGTGCTCAACATGCAGCCTCAATTTATTAATATGTCTAATACTCTTTCATTTACACCCATATCTTCTCTTCCTCTACTCTTTCTAAGATTATTTCAAAGCAGATCGCAGACATCATATAATTTTAGCTATAAATCGTTTAATATGTATCTGAAAAGATAAGAACTCTTAAAAACACAACCTCAAAATCATTATTGTTCTTGATGATGATGATGATGATAGTAATAATAATAATCCTTTAAGTCAGTGATTTCCTGGGAAATATTTAGTAACAGGCTCTCTAGAAGAAAAAACTCTGATTAGTAGTGCTTGCCAATTCCTGTGGCATAAGTACTCCCACAATGGCTAATTCCAAGCCTCTGGCATGACAATACTGAATACAGAGACAAAATACAGGGTTGGATAGAGATGTGCACAGCTGGCACTAATGAACTGGCACAGACTGGCTGTGTGTGTGTTTTACCACTGCTAAAAATCATAAAATATCCAGTGTTCAGATTTTCTCAACTCTCTCGTGACTTTTTTTTAGCACTGATTTCTTAATATCAGGATCCAAATAAGATTAATCACACATTGCATTTTGTTGATCCGTCTCTTACATCTCTTTTAATCTAAAGATTTCTTTCTCTTTTATTTTTATATTTTATTTTTCTCTTTTATTTTTATATTTATTTGTTAAAGAAGCAAGATTATTTGTACTACAGAATCTCCTACATTCTGAGTTTTGCTAATTAGATCCCCATGTATTTGGGAACTTGTCTTTATACTCCCCACATTTTTAGTAAACTGATCTAGATGCTTGATGAGATTTAATTTGGGTGTTTTTTTTTAATTGTTTGCAAATATATATCATAGGTGGTGCCGTTTTATTTTTTATGCATTATCTCTCAGATACATAGCGGCTGGTCATTTCTGTTTTCATAATTGATCAGTGGGTTCAGGAGCCTTTAGCTCAGTCTATCCATTATCAATTTTCTCATCAGCCTTTTAAAACCTAATGGTTTTAGCAGTCATTGACAATTATTGCCTATATCTAATATTTCATTAAGGCTTTCAAAATAGTATCATTCTTATTCAGTAATTCCTTCTTCATTTATACACTTGAATTCTTCTATGTAGAAGAGCTTTCCTTTACTATTGTCTTGTCACCTTAATGTACAGTTTATAAAGAAAAGTTAGTACAAAATTTCAAGTATTTTCTTTTATCAGATAATGAATTTATTCCTGGATATCCTCCAAAGGTGGACAGTGAGTTCTTTTGCTTCTGTTGTCTTTATTTGATTATAAACTCATGATTTAAAAATTTTGTTTTCAGTTATAGTTGACATACAATATTATATAAGTTTCAGGTGTATAAGATACTGATTTGAAAATTATATACATTACAAAATGCTCAGCACAATAAGTATGGTTACTGTCTGTCACCATACAAAGTTATTACAGTCTATAGTCTCCAGGCTGTACTTTTTATCCCATGACTTATTTATTTTATACTTGGAATTTTGTACCTCTTCATTATTTTCTCCTCACCACCTCTGGCCTCGTGCCATATGGCAATTACCAATTTGTTCTCTGTATTTATGAGTCTGTCTCTGTTTGTTTGTTTACTTTGTTTTTAGATTCCATGTATAAGTGAAATCACATGGTATTTGTTTCTCTGTCTGACTTATTTCACTTACCATAATACTCTCTAGGTCCATCCACTTAGTTGTGAAAGACAAGATTTTATTCTTTTTTTTTTTTTTTTACTTTATTTAAGCTTTATTTAAACATATGATGTAACCCCACCACCCTCACCCAACCCCTCTTCCCCACACCCCCCTCAGTTTGTTTTATGACATTAAGAGTCTCTTTTGGTTTTTCTCCCTCCCGATCCCATCTTCTTTCATTTTTACTTTTCCTACCACCTTAACTCCCACCCCCTTTGCATCTCCACTTCCTCATATCAGGGAGATCATGTGGTAGTTGTCTTTCTCCAGTTGACTTATTTTGCTAAGCATAATATGCTCTAGTTCCATCCATGTCGTCGCAAATTGTAAGATTTCATTTCTTTTGATGGCTGCATAGTATTCCATTGTATATATATATACCACCTCTTCTTTATCCATTCATCTGTTGATGGACATCTAGGTTCTTTCCATAACTTGGCTATTGTGGACATTGCTGCTATAAACATTCGGGTACACGTGCCCCTTTGGATCACTACGTTTGTATCTTTAGGGTAAATACCCAGTAGTGCAATTGCTGGGTCATAAGGTAGCTCTATTTTCAATTTTTTGAGGAACCTCCATGCTGTTTTCCAGAGTGGTTGCACCAGCTTGCATTCCCACCAACAGTGTAGGAGCGTTCCCCTTTCTCCACAT